>ML783625.1:346358-385340 GCA_009831015.1 Picea engelmannii | reverse complement strand
CTTCCCTTGCTTTTGTCACCATGGGGTTAGAAAAACATTTCACCATCAAAATCTTGCATTTTCATCGATCATCTTACATATTTTATTGAAGAGAAACTAACTAACCTATGTCCTAACCTACTCATTTGCACCTTTAGCCCAACTTAGGTTGTTGGGCTAAGAAAATACTCTACCTTGGGGCTATTTGAACAAGATTATACTGTTTGGTCAAATTTATTCACTAGTTAACCTGATTACTTGGCTAAGATTAGACAATTTAGCCAAGCTTATTCATTAATCCTAAATACTTAAATTGAAAAGATTTGGCCATGTTTAAACTGTATGGATCAAGTCATTATCATTTCATGGGGCTTTATCCATTTTCTTTTATGCCCTCTTTTTATTTTTCTCATTTTTTTATTTCTTTTTTCTTTCTTTTCTTTTGTCTTTCTTTTCTGTTGTAGAATGCAACAATATCTGCAAGTCAAAAACACTAAAGGAACAAAATTACAATCAGTAGTTGATCCTATAAATTATAGGGTTATAACATGACACAATGGAGGAATTTTTTCGGGATCTACATGGGTTAGCCACTCATGTCCCTAATATATCATAATATTAGTTGCTTCAAATAACCTTATCAAGGCTGAAGGAAAACAATTGAAATGAGCTGAAATTGCTTGGAATTAAGGATATTGAGAAAGCTTGTCGGAAATCCAAAATCGCTGAAAATAAACTTAAAGAATAACAACGACATACATCGTGGCGCTCACTCGAAGACTCTAGCTCCAAATATAGTCCCCCTCACAAAAGGACACTTCCATTAGATACAAGACAAGATGAAGACTAATGTTTTAAATGTAGCACACCCATTTGGAAACTCGACCATAAGTGTAAGGATAAAAAAAAAAAATCATTACAAAATAGACAAGAGTGACAACGACAAGGACGAGGAAGCAGGGGACATATCTTCATCCGATGAAGAAACAAATAATGGAGACTTGAGAAATTCCCATGAATTAGGAAATCAAAACACAAGTCGAACACTCTTTGTCGCTACAATGACGGGTGTTTATCAACCCCAAACTCTTAAATTTTATGGCTATGTTAAGAAAACTAAAGTATCATTTCTAATAGATAGTGACATTCCACATAAATTTATAGATATGGAGAAATCAAGGAAATTAAACATATTCATTTATCCTACCTCTTAATTTCCAGTCTCCATCTCAGAAAACAGGACTGCTTTATGTAATGGGAAATGCCACAAGGTAGAAGTATCCATGAATGACTACAAATCAAAATGTCCTATGTATGCTACGAAAATCAAAGGGGTGGATATTGTCTTTGGGGGGCAATGGTTAGCCACGCTTGGTACTGTTGGATTAAAATTACAAGAGCAATTTATAAGATTTGATGAAAATGGGGAAAATTACAATTTACAAGGAGTTAATTGTCCTCCTCCACAATTGATCTCCTCTAATAGGATGGGACAATTGATTAAAAAGGGAGACCAAGATTATTTCTTACACTCCTATGCAATAGAGGGAACTATTGATGAGAACAAAAATTATGATCCCGAGAAATTAGACAAAATTCTTGGAAAATATAGCACCATTTTTCAGGAACCTCCTCATGGGCTTCCTCCACCTCGTTCTAGAGACCACATAATAGAATTGATCCCTAGTTCCACGTGTTAAGGTTTAAGCTATTATTAGGTTTCTTTTCAATTTACTAGATAACCATAGCATCGATAGGATCACTGAGAGAAACACAATCACAAGATACACAACATTTATCCTGGGAAACCCTCATGGGGGAGAAAACCCAGCAAAAACTTCCTTAATATAGATAGCCAATGCAATTCCAAGACAATAAACCAAACACTAGAGAATATCCAACACTGAGCAATGTGCCTCTCTCTTCCTTCTTCCGACAACTAGCAACTGCAACTTCCTTCAAACTTGCGCACTAGATGAGCGAGATGAGAGAGTGATCAAATGAGGCGATGGCTTTCTTTATTTATACAAATTGGCAGGAGATGGAAAGGTGTCTCTTCACTGGGCAGGGCCAACTTGTCTTCTTAGTGGTTAAAACCACTTTAATTAGCCTGGGGGTCAACTTCTGAATTTGCATAATATATTTAGGGTTTGACCAATCCACAAAAGGGGATTTGGTCAATTACAATGCCCGACATGATTAATCCACAAAAGGGGATTGATCTAATGAATAATAACTCAGTAATAAATAGAATACTCTTTGCAGTTACAATATTTCAACACTCCCCCTTAACAAGAAGGGTATTCTACAACATCATCAGGAGAGAGAGAGGGCAACAACATCTGGAACACTGACTGGCATATCTATAAATCATCAGAAGTTTTTCTCATCATCAACATTCATCATTCACGGCAGTGAGCTAGAATGGCATCATCATCATCTGCATCAACATGGATTAGTATAACACTAATACATCATCATCAATAACAACACAAGGCTGATAAAACATCAACAACAACAATATCATGGTACAAAGGTTGGAGCATCATCAACAACATCACATCACGAAGTTTGGAGCATCATCAACAACAACAACATCACAACACAAAGGCTGGAGCATCTTCAACATCAGCACTAGGCTGGAAATATTTAGCACAAAGCTGGCATCTCAACAACATCAGCACGAGGATGGAAATCTTCAGCACGAGGTTGGCATCTCAACAACATCAACATGAAGCTGGAAATATTCAACACAAGGATGGAATCTCAACAACATCAACACGAAGCTGGAAATCTTCAGCACTAGGCTGGCATCACAACAACATAAGCACAAAGCTGGAAATCTTCAGCACTAAGTTGGCATCACAACAACATCAACACGAAGCTGGAAATCTTCAGCACAAGGCTGGCATCTCAACAACAACAACATGAAGCTGAAAATCTTCATCACAAGGCTGGCATCCCAACAACATCAGGACGAAGTTGGAAATATTCATCACTATGTTGGCATCACAACTACTCCCCCTTTCGAGGGAGGTCCTTTCGGACTACACCAAGCTTGTCTCGAAAGTGCTTAAACTTTACACGAGACAGAGGCTTGGTCAACACATCAACAACCTGTTCATCCGTGCCAACATAATGGAACTTTATGGCTCCTCTCTTCAACATATCATGAATGAAGTGATAATGGATCTCTATGTGCTTCGACTCATCATGGAACCCATCATCTTTACACAACTCTGGTTATCACATAGGATCACGGTGGCTTCCATCTCTAGATCAAATAGATCTGTCAACAACATCCAAAGCTATATGGCTTCACCACTGGCGGAACATGTTGCAATATATTCTGCTTCTGCCCTGTTGGGAGCAATACTAGGTTGCTTCCTACTCTGCCATGAAGTCATGGCTGACCCCATACTGAAACAATATCGTGAAGTGCTCTTTCTATCAACAACACTTCCATCTCAATCTGAATCAGTATATCCATACAATCTAAATTCATGATCTCTAGTATAATAGAGACCAAAGTCCAACATACCCTTAAGGTATCTCATCACATGTTTTACGGCAACAAGGTGAACACTTCTGGGTTCTACCAGGTAATGACTCAAAAGGTGTTCACAACAAAACATATATCCGGTCTGGCATTCATCAAATACATCAACGAACCACTAATAATTTGTATGTAAATAGTAGCATCAACCAATTCTGACGAGGTAACTACCGTGAGCTTCAACTTTGTTTCCATGGGTGTGTTCATGGATTTATACTCCAACATATCAAACCTCTTTAGTATTTCTACTGCATGCTTCCCTTGGTTAAGGAAGATCTTCTCTAAGCTTCGTCAAACTTCAAGACCTAAGAGATAAAGCATTAGGTCTTTCATCAAACTCTGTAGTGAGCTTCTTCTACAATCTGTGATGAGATTTTCTTCATCTTGTCAAGAATACAACATCTACATATAGTAGTAACATCATTGGCTCATCATTCATAACCTTAAGATAAAGGTTAGAATCAACTTTACTCTTGGCAAGGCCCAAGCTCTTCAAGAAACTGTCAATTCTGCCATATCAACTTCTAGGAGCTTGCTTCAACCTGTACATATTCGTCTTCAACTTGCAGACCTGAGTCTTTCTATCTTCAACTTCAAACCAAATTTCCACATTACATTGTATCAATCCAGTACACTTGCTCAGTTGCAACTCAATCTGCACAATCATCTGCTAGCTCTGTGTGCTCTCTGCAAAGCATTATCTGTCCCACTGCATGAGAGTATGTCCTCTCATGTTTCTGCAACTGTTCCTTCTGGAACTGGGACTCTGCACCTGCAGTTTCTCTGAGGCTGAGAATGACTGCTTCATCCTCACTATGGTTGCCAAAATCTTAGAGTAAATCTTCTTTTTCTATCACGACAATAGCTTCATCTGAAACTGAGAGTGGCTCAATAATTGATACCGAAGGTAGCTCTTCTTCTTTCATTGAGGTATCTATATTTTATCGTAGTCATGTCTCCATGACCCAACTAATGTAATGCACCGACTACCACTCAATTTTAAATATGGGGATTTCTCCCCCTGCATCTCATACTTTATATCAATCATGGTTGTTATGGTTGTCTTCATAAATACTAGAACTATTTGTTCAATTACTAAAGTAAGTGTCTCATCATAGTCTTCTCCCTCTTGCTGGGATAATCCTCTGGACACACATCAAGCTTTGTACATCTGAAACATGCTTGATCTGTTTAAATCAATCTTGGAATTCAATACTAACTTCTCTTCCAATCTCACTAAAAAATCCATATCCTAGTCTTTCTGACTGGCTTCCTTCTCTGTCACTGAAACAAGGGAATATTCCTAGGAGATTTCATATCTCCTGGAAGTCTTTGAAGCTACAATCTAGTCTTCTCATGGCATCTATCTCCTAGTCCTGGAAGTTGTCTCTTCATCTGATCCTTTATGAGATCAGGCTTACTCTCAATTTCTTCTGAGTCTACAAGGACTTCATCATCTCTTACAGGGTATACTTGGTGTTGAATACCAAGTATAAATATGAAAAGTTCATTCAGACTTCAAACGAGTTCTGCTTCCTGTCAAGGTGGATTCATTATCCTTTTAACAAGTCTATTGTGAGTTCTTGTTCTAATGTTTGGTCATCTTTGGAGCCTTCTGCTCCCTACAATCAATCTCCATATGAGATACTCTGGATTTCAAAAGATAGGTTCTTCTTCATCTTCTTTGGTACATGAATGTATACGGTCATGTACATAGTCTGCTTCATGTCTCATCTAATCTGTTGCGTTCTGCAACCTTCACTATAGCTTCCCCAGGGTTATCACTTGTGACCTGAAATAGGGTCAACAAAACAACAAGCAAGAATAATACTCTTTTTATAACAGTAAATGAAACAATAGCATGAATAATCGTCACAATAGCTCCTTTAGAGCTATCACTTGTGACCTGTCTGAAAAAAAGATCAAAAGTAAGAAATACAATACAAAATGGGGTCAACACTCTTCTAGTGTAGTGATCAAACATTCCTCCATGGTAACCTGGAATCAACACAAGAAGTTTCTCCTAGAGGAGATGTTAGTTGTATATGGTAAATGATTGCATTAACCATTTATCTCGATATGCTCACATGTTACCAAGTATAATACTTTTCAAAGACTGCTACCTAAACTATAGTGTTTACTTGTAATGGGGTAGTTATCAACTTTGTCATGTGCAATTTTTAATCTTATCAACTTAATTACTCAAACCTGGAACCTGGAGTCTTGTCCTCGAGAATGAGTGTATTTCTTTTCTTCCAAGTCTCCTTCACTCAAGATGACAAGTGCTTTCTTCAACCTGTCTTTTGTACTAAAACAATATGTTATCTTGATAGAAAGTTGGGGTAGAGAATAAACTCTATGTTCTCAACTTTAATCCATCTAATACCTTGACTTTAATTTTGACCAAAGGTTAGTATGATGGTCATAGCTTCAACATGCAACCTAGATCAAAATAATGTCATATCAAATAGATGCATATCAAAATAATCAAACCTGGGTTGCATTATTCCTCTGAATGTGTTGGATCTTGAGATCCTTCTGGATATATGGTAAGAGATCCCTTCTCCTGCAAATACCCTTTAAATCTTAACAATTTAAACATATGTGAATACATACCTATGATAATAGTTGCAGGTAGTGGCACCATCTGGTAGCAACGGTAATAATTACCAACTCTTAAAAACTTCAACGGTGACTGCAACTGCAATTGATACTGCAACTGGTACTGCAACTGCAATTGATACTGCAACTGATTCTGAAACTGCAACTGCAACTTAAGGTTTTATGAGGAAACCCTAATTTTTCAAACTTCAAATTTTGAATTCTAATATAGGGGCTAGATGCGCTGAGCTGAGGCGAGTAAGTTGGTGCAGTCATATTTCTAAAAATCCAAATTTTACCCCTTCAAATTTGACCAGCGGAATTATGGACTAGTACTTCTAGTACTGGTACTTCTAGTACTGGTTCTGGTTTCTTGGTTTTCTAGTACTTCTGGTTTTCTGGTTTTCTGGTACCAGTGAAAAATAGGATTTCACTTTCTGGGAGTTCTATCCACTGAAAAAGTGTGTTGAAGGTGACAAAGAGTTCCCTATGCTAGGGCACACTTTTCTAGATGATTTTTAGGTTGAAATTCCTCTTCAATAAAAAGCCCTAATTTTCTTGTACGGCAACATGGATGTTTTTCTTTATCCAGTGAAAGATGCTCTCTTCAGCTTAGCTCTGATACCATGTTAAGGTTTAAGATATTATTAGGTTTCTTTTCGATTTACTAGATAACCATAGCATAGATAGGATCACTGAGAGAAACAAAATCACAACATACACAACATTTATCCTGGGAAACCCTCAGGGGGGAGAAAACCCAGCAAAAACTTCCTTAATATAGATAGCCAATGCAATGCCAAGACAATAAACTAAACACTAGAGAATATCCAACACTGAGCAATGTGCCTCTCTCTTCCTTCTTCCGACAACTGACAACTGCAACTCCTTCAAACTTGCGCACTAGATGAGTGAGTTGAGTGAGTGATCAAATGACACACTGGCTTCCTTTACTTATACAAACTAGCAGTAGTTGGAAAGGTGTCTCTTCATTGGGCAGGGCTAACTTGTCTTCTTAGTGGTTAAAACCACTTTAATTAGCCTGGGGGAGACTTCTCAATTTGCACAATATATTTAGGGTCGACCAATCCACAAAAGGGGATTTGGACAATTACAATGCTTGACATGATCAATCCACAAAAAGTGATTTATCTAATAAATAATAAATCAGTAATAAATAGAATACTCTTTGCAGTTACAATATTTCAACACCACCCCAATTAGAAAGGAATCTTACAGGCAATCGCACTAACATAAGAAAAAAATTGAATGCTTAGTTCAAGAATTATTGGATTGTGGTGTTATTACACGAAGCAAGAGTCATTACTCATCTTCGGTCATACTTGTTAGGAAAAAGGATGGATCACATAGACTCTGTATTGATTATCGAGCATTGAACAAAATTACAATAAAGGATAAATTTCCAATTCCAATCGTGGATGAGTTATTGGATGATCTCCATGGCTCTAAATAGTTCTCCAAGATTGACCTAAAATCAGGTTATTACCAAATAAGAATTCGAGTGGAAGACATTCCCAAAACTTCTTTCTATACCCATGAAGAGTTGTACGAATTTTAGGTCATGCCTTTCAGTTTATCCAATGCTCCATCTACCTTCCAAGCAGTAATGTATGATTTATTTTGTCTATACCTTCAGAAGTTTGTACTTGTCTTCTTTGATGATATCCTTATTTATAGCAAGAACTGGAACTCACACCTCAAGCACATAGAGACAATATTAAAACTCATTCAAGCGAACAAGTTATGTGCTAACAAATCTAAATGGAACTTTGGATAAAAAGAGATAGTATTTTGGTACATGTCATATCAGATGAAGGAATCAAAGTTGATCCAAAGAAAATTGTGGCAGATATTGAGTGGCCTAGCCCCAAATCAATCACATTATTATGAGGATTCCTTGGTCTTACCGAGTACTACAGAAGATTTGTTCGAAACTAGGCTCAAATTGTGGACCCATTAACAACACTATTGAAAAAAGATGTGTTTAAATGAAATGACGAGGTTGAAGCTTGTTTTAAAAGGTTGAAGCTCTTAATGACATCCACCCCGATTTTTGCTAGCACCAGATTTTTCCAAAATGCTTGTCCTGGAATGTGATGCTTCAGGAATAGAATTAGGTGTCGTACTTATGCAAGATAATCATCCAATCACATTCAAAAGTCAAAAATTCAAGCCAAGGTAGCAAACAAAATCAACATATGACAAAGAGATGTTGGCAATTATGCATGCCTTGGTTAAATGGAAACAATACTTGTTGGGAACGAATTTTCTTGTGAAAATGGACCATAATAGCTTGAAGTATTTTCTAACTTCGAAGAACCTTTCATCATAGCAACAAAAATGGGTGAGAAAAATCCAAGACTTTGACTTCGATATTCTTTATAAAATAAATAAGGGATAATTTGGTTGTAGACGGGTTATCAATGAAACTTGATAGTGATGCTACATTATGTGTTATTTCCATCGTCATTCTCGAATGGATCTAGAAGTTCAAACTGGGTATGTCAAAAATCCAGAGATAAGGAAGTTAATAGAGGAAGTTAAAAGCAACCCAACTACAAATCATAAATTCACTTGGGAGAATGACAAACTATGGTACAAACAAAGGATATGTTTACCCAACTCTTCCAAGTTCAAACTCCAAGTTTTGAAAGAAAATCGTGATTCTCCTACAATAGGCCATGTGGGGTTTTTCAAAACTTACTACAATCTACGCCGGTCTTTCTTTTGGAATGGTATGCGGTCCGACATTCAGAAATATGTTGCAGAATGCGACACCAGTCAACCAAAAAAGTTTGAAACAATCACTCCTGTAGGTCTTCTTCAACGCCTTCATATTCCAGTCCAAAAATGTTTTGAAATATCTATGGAATTTATTATTGGTCTCACTACCTTTGAAGGAAAATATGTTATATTTGTAATTGTAGATCGACTAACGAAATATGCCCACTTTGTTGGGATTTCTTCAAAATCCAAGGCTAGCCAATTAGTTGATAGCTATGTTAAAAATACTTTTAATCTTCACGGATTTCCCAAGGTTATCGCAAGAGACAAGGATCCCAAGTTCACTAACAACTTTTGGAAGGAACTATTTCACCAAATTGGGACATCTTTAACCATGAGTACTTCATACCATCTCTAAACAGATGGCCAAACTATGGTGGTTAATAAATGCCTTGAAGGATGCCTAAAGAATTTTATGAATGATCGTTAGACACAATGGATTAATTGGTTACATATTGCCCATTGTTGGTACAATAATACATATCATACCTCAACAGAAATGTCGCCATTTGAAGCCCTCTATGGTTATCTGCCTCCCTCAATTAAGGAATATGTTATCAATTCCAAAGCTCATGCCGTGAAAGACTATATAGCTACACCAAATGAAATTTTACGCACTCTTAAATCTCACCTCGAACAAGCAAGGATTCAAATCAAACATCAAGCTGACAAAAGAAGAAACGACCGAGAATTTATGACAGGAGATTGGGTGTTTATTCAACTACGACCTTACAAACAGATTTCTCTTAAAATTTATAAGAAACACAAATTGGCTCCTAAGTTTTATGGACCCTATCAAATTCGAAAGAGAATCGGTCTAGTTGCTTACGCCCTTGATATTCCAAATAAAGGGAAATTGCATGACATTCTTCATGTTTCTTGTTTGAAGAAAAAGCTAGATCCTCTCTTCCATATACAAATAGAATTGTCTCTTTTAGATGAAGAAGGAAAATCAATTTTACTTCCTGAAGGTATTTTAGAAGTTTGAACCAAATTCTTGTGTTCTAGAAGAGTTAATGAGTATATGATCAATTGGAAAAACTTACCAGAAGATGAAGCTACTTGGGAAAATGAGGAGTTTAGATCCAATCATTTTTCTTTACCCATGCTTCAAAGACGAAGCTTTTCAAGAAGGGATGACTTGTAATATGCCTTATTGTATATTACGTTTAATGTTCTATGTATTAGTTATACCATCAACATAAAGTCATAAAGTCACGTCCATTGTCTAAAGACATGACTATATTCATTGGTGCGTATTTATGCACGCAATTGTAAACCTAAGTGACATCGAATAATAAATAAATGAATATTGAATATATATAAATTCGTATATATCTTGTGTTCTCTTCCAATTGGTATCAGAGCTTTGATACCAATTTCCTACTTGATGATTGATTGTTTGAAAATACACATGGATCAGTTGTATCGATTTGTTAAGTTATGAATGAAGTATTGGTAAGAATTTTGTATATCGATACCATTATATAGAATATAAGGAATTTTGGAAGGTTCTATGCAGTCCTATACATTCTTAATGAGATTTTGAATTTTGTTGAGACGTATTTTAATAACATCTATACCTATAGCTGCCCCAAGTGAAGCATGATCGTTAACGTAGGTTGACACCCACTTAGATTCTATTTAATTTTGAAAACTAAAGAATGTTAAAATTTAAAGTTGCTCTAGTTTCAATATTTGAAAGATGTCAAAATTAGATGTACATCTAATATGTTTTAATAATTTGTTGGTATTCTTATAAATTTTATCATATTCATTTTCTTATAAATTTTATATTAAAATAAATCAAGTAATTTTTTACCTTTCTTAAGGTAGATAAATTAAATTTATTTTTTATTTATGTTATCAATCATTATCATCATAATATGTTTTTAAAAAGTTAATCTATATAATATTAATTTTGAAAACAATAGTGTAGATTGATATTATAAATTTTTATTAAAAGTTAATTTTAACATGTAAATTTTTCCCCGGATGGGGTGACACGCGACGACGCCTTGCCACATGGCTCAGCATCAAGCCACAACTTAAATGTTGTAGGCCGCTCCCCATCCCTTCAACATTTACGATGGTAGTCGGCCATTATAGTCGTTATACGGAGGCAGGACTTCTCCCTCACGCGAACGCACTAGCACAGCCAACATTCAATATGACAGAGTTAATAGGAAGCCATGTGATGTCGTCATTTGGAAATTCGAAAGTTGGAGAGCCTGGACAAAGCTGGTTCATTCTCATTTTGGACCTCCCCGCCAGTTGGGAGCTCGAGTGCAGTTTTCTCTGTATCTCTATCCATCCCTCATCAGCAATGACAGGGAAGCGAGGCAGGCCTCGTTGAGGCTCGGCCTGGTACACCCACAAAGAGCAGAGGCAAAGAAGGCAAAACATTGAGCACGCTCTGTCAATGGTGACTTCCATCCTCCGACAGAGAGCACGAGCCGACCGATTGGCACTCCATGCCATTATCGTTGAGCCTGGGATAGAGCGTAGCACACACACCCTTGCAATTGAGCCTGGAAGTTGTCTGAAGGGAGGCATTGCGGACGATTTTCCAACCTGTTATGTTGAAGAAACGTCATACCTGGAGGATTTAGCGACCACCCTGGAACCCCAAGCCACGGTGCCTGAAATACAGGCTGGAAGCAGTCTGAAGGGAGAGTCTGCAGAAGAATTCCCAATTTGTTTTGTCGAAGAGATGTCGTGGACGGGTGACTACAGCCCCACCAGCCATGCTGAGAAGGCAACGAGCGAGGACGAGGCTCGGGACAATGCATGTGCAGAGATGAATGTGGACGAGACCAGAGCAGGGATGAATGTGGACGCGGCCATAGTAGGATTGAATGTGAATGAGGCGAGAGCAAGGATGAACATGGAAGTGGGGAATGAAACCTTCAACGAGGCAGTAAACAATGATTTGCATGGTCCACTCCTCCGTGCAGAGCATCTGGCTCTAGTGTTCGAACTCCGAGGCCACATGGCAGACCAGGAGCACAGAGCCCTCCTCATGGGACAACGTTTGGACTTGCTCATTGACGCATACTCCAATGCTCCAGCAAAGAGGAAATGTCCAATGTGCACGCAGCCATTCGCCATCCCAGCCAGATCCACGTGTCAGAAAAGCAATGGCGACAGGTCACAGGGTATCTGAGTTCTCCTATGCTAGTTTGTTTTCTTTTTCATCATGTTGTTGCTCAATGTTAACTTGAACTATGGCCATCTGTCCTGGTTTCCTTCGGGCAGGACAGAGGGCAAAACAATTTTTAGCTTATCTTCCTAGATTCATTTCACTCCAAACTATGTTGGTTTCCGGTAAAACGACAGCATTTTTGGTGGCTCAGGACGACTATATCTCTGTGTATTTTGTCAATGTTTCTCTATTAACTTAATATAGCAGGTACTACCATTTTTACTTAAAAAAAAAAAAAAACATGTAAATTTTTTAATTAATATAATAAAGTTCATATCAATTATATCATTCATATTAGTGATAATTTTGTATTTTGTAAGTAATCTTAAATAATTTCATATGCAAGATATTATAAAACATTGATATAATAAATTTTGATTTACTCATACTTATATAACTAAAATAGAAATATTTAGTTATTGTTAACATGTAGGGTAAGATGTTGTAAAACAAACTAAGTTTCACTTCCTAAAATATAAGTTTAAGCTTTCTCAATTTGATTTATATTATATATATTATTTAAATCTAGAGTTTTCAAAAATATAATATATATTCAAACTAACATTGATAAAGACAATTCCCCAATTTGATTTCTATTACATAATATTATTTAAATAGGAGTTTAAGCTTTTTCAATTTGATTTCTATTATATATATTATTTAAACCTAGAGTTTTAAAAATATAATATATATTCAAACTAACATTTTTTCCAGGAAAATTTTTTCTCGAATTTATAAAGAGTATAAATTCATTTACAAAAAGACATCAGTAAGCGATGAACCAAGGTCTATAGGCCGTGCTATATCAGCGAAGGATCAATGCAAAAACTCACCGAAATCAACAGTGGGAAATAGGACAGCAGTCCAAACAGATAGCAGCCCAAAAAAGCTTTCCATACAAGTGGGACAGCAAACACGATCAAAAAATGCTAATGCAAGACGCTGAACTTTCAATTCCACTATCACAGTGGAAAATGGAGAGTCTTCCAGCCACGTCTTTTAGTGCTCTCTTTGAAAGAGCATTCGCTTCGTAGTTGAAAGATCTGGAAAAATGATGGAATTTGATGTCGAAAAAAAGCTTGGATAGCTCCATCATTTTATGTTTCCAGCATTCGATGTGGACAGAGTGAAGATTGGATTTTTGGTTAATCCAATCAATAACGACTCTCGAGTCACCCAGAACTATTAAGTGTTTAATAGACCACGAGGAAGCTAAAAAAAGTGAGGTCCAAAGCCCTAAGAGCTCTGCTTTAGTGTTCGTGCCCACACCGCAACTGAAAAAACATTTTGTGATCCTTGAATGGTGAGTTTTGAAGAAGCCTCCAGCTCCACAACAACCAGTAACCTGCGCAGCACCATCAAAACAAGCGAGAGTGTACCCATCTGGCAGCTTGAAATCGAGAGCTTTGTGAATGTGAGGTTTAACCGTAGGCTGCTTCCAGTAAAAGGAAGTCAGTACTCTATGCACAACACTCAGCAGAGTAGGTGGCCGATCCTCGAAGGTCACTTTGTTCCGCTCTAGCCATAACTGCCAGCAGACATGGGCGGCCAAGCAAAATGGAGGGGATTTTTGGGAGATCCACAAATGAAAGTAGTCAGAGAGGGTGTCGCTTCTCCAAGTAAAAGGAAGCGAGAAATGATTTAGGAGGCAGGTCCAGACCCCCCTCGCAAAATCACAGTGAACAAAAAGGTGATGGACGTCTTCAGTAGCACGACGGCAAAGAATACAGATACTCGACCCCTCCCATCCTCGCCGGCGGAGCAGGTCCCAAGTGAGAATCTTCTCTTTCCCCGCGAGCCAAAGAAATAGTTTTATCTTGAGCGAGATAGTCCAGTTCCAAATCTGGAAGAACCAGGAAGAGTCTACGCCATGAAAGCTTTGTTTAAGTAGTGTCGCGTACAAGTTTTCAAACTAACATGATATATACAATTCTCCAATTTAATTTCTATTACATAATATTATTTAAATAGAAGGTTTTCAAAAATATATATGTTCAAATATATATTATCTAAACCTAGGTTTTTTAAAATATACTATATATTTAAGTTTAGTTTACATGATATATAAATGGAAGGTAAATCTATTTAAATTATATCAATTTTTCAAAACAATGAATGGGTATTAAATATTGTTAACATATATCTCTCTAATGTATGAAAAACACATCCTCTATAATTGTGTGTTAGTGGTTTTGATTTAAGCTAATCTTTTAGAGAGGCAAGAAACTAGAAATTTATATTTCATTTGAACCCATTCTCTTAAAAAAATAATTTATTTAAGAAATTTTAGGGTTCTTTTAATTTTAGTTTTTGCAAATTATTTGAATTTTCATAGTTCAATATTTTAATACAGTTTGAGTGGGCCTAATGGTTAAGAATATGTGTTTCCTCATAAGAGGTCATATGTTCAAATCCAGAGGGGGGTAAGGTATGTTCAAATCCAGAGGAGGGTAGGGCAATGTTGACGACTACACTAACATGTGTCATTCATTTTACATCTTTTCGTTAGATTTTTCTTATTTCATCTTACACCTATCACCCAATTCACAGTACAACATCATCATTTGTCACGTCATCCTTACATCATCCATATCGAATATCAACATTTTCAAATAAAGCAATTACGAAAAACCTTAGATATGTAGATATCTGATATGTTAATTAAAGTTTTATCCGCTGCATCAATAAATATAGAAGTCTAAGTTAGTGTATTGAAAAGACTTGTTGCCTCAACGGTGAGGAGGTACATCATGTATCTTTCCAACTATTTAATTTCATGTCGTAATAACCAACCATCAAAGCAAGCAAGCAGAGACAAAGATGGAATAATAAAGGATGAGGCGTGTCAATTTTAAGTTCTTTATTATTTAGTCAAATTAACAAGTTCCCCCAATCGAAAATTAAAAATAAGTAATTTTAAATTTTTAAAAATATCTTTTTATTTTGCAAAAATTCAATTTAATATAAAATTTGAATTGACCATTATCGAAATTTTCAAAAAAAAATCATTATCAAAAATTTTAAAAATTTGATTTTAGTAAACCATCTTTGATCGCTATATATCCTAATAATAACAATTAGAACAAGGGTTGCATGGCAACTTAGTCTCTGCTAATTATTGAACTAAGTTGCCATGCAATACTAATGATGAAGATAAGATAAATATGTATATAGTCAACCAACTAAGTTTGACCATATTTCCATTAGTCAAAACAAGTTAAAAGAAGATAACTTGGAGAAACAACTTTAAATGCAATGTCTCATTCATCTTATGAATTTAATTAATAATATTAATAAGAGGGTCTCATTAATGGTCCACAACATGAAAAGAACCCAAGCTTGTGAGAATTGTGTAGGAGTTGGTATTAATAAATCTTAAGTGGTAAATCTTAAATTATATTTGTAAAGCTTCAGTGACAAAGCTCAAATTATATGGATTTGGTCCTTGAGTTTGTAAAGCTTCAATGGAAAAGCACAAATTATATAATAGAAATGGATAAAGCAATGATACAAAAGTAATGTTTTTAATAAAAAATAAATTATTAAAACAAAATATAAAAATATATTTTACAAATTATTGTAATCATGTTTCAATACATTTTTAATATTTTCAAAAATATATTTTACAAATGAGTGTAAATGAGTGTAAGTAAAATGTGTAATTTTTTTATTTAAAATTAAGTTTATAAATAATATTAAAAATTATATATTTCTAACTAAAATTTTAAATAAAAATTAATTTATATATATATATATATATATATATATATATATATATATATATTAAAAATAAATAAATAAAATTTAAAAATAATGTGATCTAATAATTTTACGGAAGATTCAACGTATTAAACTATTCAAATTAACCTATTTTTTTTCCATGGAATATTTCTCTTTATATTAATATTAAAATATAAAAGTGCACATAATAGTCTTTTACATCAAAATAGAACCCTTAGCTGTCAGTAGCTATACAAAACATTTATGCCTATAGCTAATCAAAACATTGCTTTTGGAGAGGATATGTAACCTCCTACTATCACTCCAGATATGTCATAGAGTCCCCTGATTACAAAAAAACTCCATATAATCACAAAATAAAAACATCTCTTACAATGGACAATGTACGAAGGCACCCTAAACTTAATATAAACTTAAGAACATAGTAGGGCTCTCATGACCCTCTTCACATAAGTAGTATGCAATGTATCATGGGTGCCTCAGAAGCGCTTGCTTTGATAATTGATCTGCCTCTTGGTTATCTTCTTTGTACACATGGCCAAAGGATATGTCCCTGAACAACTTGATGAGATCTGTTATTCTTTCTTTCCAACACTCCAAGGTGACCACCTGCAGTGAGCCTTTCCCCTTTAGCCAATCAATGACTATTTTTTAGTCTCCAAGTACGTTGATCTCAGAAATAGAAAGTTGAGAGGTCAGGGTTAGTAACGCCCAAACCCCCAGAAGTTCAGCTCTGGTGTTTGTCCCAACTCCACAATTTATCGTCCACTTATATAAAGCATGCTCCCTAATCTTAATCACTATGCCCGCTCCACTGTGTTTACCGTTTTGTTGTGAAGCCTCATCAAACCATCCAATAATCTTTTGCCCATGCATCAATCCTTTTGGTGCTCTCAGAACTAGGATATGAATCTACTTCTTGTTGACTTCCAGTGCAGCCAACAATAAGTATACCACCTTCTGAAAGGAAGGAAGACCTGAATCAAAAATAGCATAGTTCCTTTCTAACCATATGTACGAGCAAATCTAAACGAGTAAAGTTGGAACAAAACGATTTTGTTCAAACCAGAATTTAAAACATTCCAAAATTGTTGAACAGTGCCACCCCGAAGAGTGATGAAACACAAGTTTTATTTTATCCCATACACATGAGGTGAAGGAACAAGCCACAAATAGGTGGTTAACCGTCTCCCCAGAATTCCTACAAAGTTGACAGATACCTGGTCCCACATGACCTCTATGTTGAAGATTGTCCCATGTGAGGACTTTGTATTTTGAAACCAACCAAACAAAGAGTTTAAGCTTTAGTGGGCAATCCAAATTCCACATCATCTTCGTCCAACCTCCAGTTATAATCATCCATTGTTTAGTCATGACGGCATTGTAAACATTTTTTGCAGTTATATGGCCCGAGGAATCGCCACCTGTTCAAATCAATACATCTGCTCGACTCTGTAGCTGTACACCCGACTCTATCAGTGCCTTCTTGTACCCCTCCCATTCAATCATTAAAACACCCGACATGCCCAAATCCTCGTTTTCAATCCAAGTGGAGAAGATAGTGCCAGGGCGCAATACTTGGCTGGCCTGATACAGATAATGAACATTCTTTTGGTTTAGTGGCTAAACCAGAGCTTCAAATAAGAATGCCTCTCTACCCATCCCTAGGATCAAATCTTTACCAATAATAATAGAGTGTCTCAAGCCCGGGTTCCAAGAAACCCAGTGAAGCAGAAGAGGAATGGATTTTTGGAGAGTTCTCCAAGTCTGTGATCCCTATGGCACTAAACACTCATCCGATCTCATCCATCTAGTAACAGACCCAAAGGATAGGTACTTGTCTTTAATAACATGTTGCTAGATTCCTCTGTTCATTAGAACTCTCCAAAGGTTGTTGGTCGTCAAAGCCCAATAAAAACTAAAGAGGTTTCTCAGCCCCCAGCCCCTAAACTTTTTTGGGCACACTATAAACTCCCAATTGCACAAATTATAGCTCTGTTTTTGTTTTCCCCTGGTCCATAGGAAAGAGAAGACTAGTTGGTGAATCTTGTTGAGCACCGAAAAAGGAATATGTGTCGTAGCCAACCAATAGACAGGTTGGCCTTCCAAGACAGCCTTGATCAGAACATAGCGTCCTCCAATTGTGAGCCACCGATTGCACCAATGGTTGATTATCTTTTCAAATTTAGTAATGAGCCAATGCCAATCATCTGCCTTATATCGATCCGGTTTTAAGAGATAACCCAAATACTTGAAACCTTCCGAGAGGGCTACAAAACTATACTGAAAAACTGTCTTAAAATTATCCAAGATGTCCTTCGCTACTCCAAAGTGCATAAAAGTTGACTTTTGGATATTTATCACAAGCCTAGGCACTCCCCAAAAGACCCCCAAAATTCTATGAATATCCTGCCATTCTTCCGGAGAAGCTTTTGACATAATGATTATATCATCCACAAAAAGCAAATGTAGAATCTTTATAAGCCTGGAAACCTTAATACCTGTCAGCTTTCCTTCAGTATGGGATTTTTTAAGAGATAGGCTCAGTCCTTCCATCACAAGAATGAAAAGCAGCGACGATAATGGACAACCCTGTCTGAGGCCTCTTCCACTCTAGAAGAAATTTGTTGATTCACCATTGATCAAAACAGAAAATGTCACTGAAGAGACACATCCCATGATCCAGTTAGTTGTAAGCAAGCATAAACCACTTTGGAGGAGGCTTAGGCGGAGGAAATCTCAATTAATACAATCGTATGCCTTCTTTAAATCAAGATTTAGGATAATAGCTTGTAGGTTTTTCATCTTAATACTGTGCAAACACTCTTGGGTTGTGCCTATAGCATCTAGGATCTGCCTCCCTTTAAGAAAGCCCAATTCTTCCTCAAACAGAGCCTGGGACAGAATTGGTCTAATCTTCTTTGCTAATATTTTTGAAATAATCTTATACCACAAGTTACACAGTGCAATTGACCGAAAATCTCCCAAGGTTGATGGACAATTGAATTTTGGAATAAGCGCGATAAAAGTCGATTTTAGCGCCTTATTAACTGCTCTAGTAACTCTAGATTCCTCCACAGCTTCGAGCAAGTCCTGCCCAACAAGCTAAAAAAAAAATAGAAAGAACTCCACTGTCCACCCGTCGAGCCCTGAACTTTTGTCCTTGGCAAAACCTTTCAGAACCTCAAGAAATTATGCATTGGTACAAGGCCTCTCGAAGGTATCAAATCCATCATATTGGACGATTCTTGGAAAGAGTCTAACCAATTTGATCTTATCTATAATGGAAGTTTGCCCAGTATCCTTAAAAAAGGATTTGAAGAAACCCTTAGTTGTTTCCTTTATATTCTCCTACCTTCAATGTACACAGCCTGAATCATCCTTTATTTCCCATAAGTGCATTTTGTTTCTTCTATAGGTAGCAAATCGGTGGAAAAACTTGGTATTGTTTTCACCACTTTTGATCCAGATTGCTCTGCTTTTTTGGCGCCAATGCTCCTCTTCAGCAAGTAGCAGCTTCTTGTGTTCCACCTCTAATGGTTTTATACGGAAATCTATCTCTTGACAATCCACAACCTATGCCTTCCATAAATAAAGTGTAGAAAGGGCTTCTTCTAGAGTTTCCAAAGCTAGCTTTTCCTATAATATTTTTTCCATGGACGAGATCTTTACTCAAGATTTAAGAAATTTCAATTTCCTTACTAACCGACTTTGAGCCCCCTCCTCCTTATTGGCTTGTAGCGTTTCCCACACCTATTTAACCAATGAAACAAACCTCTCATCTTGTAGCCAGTCTGGATTGAATTTGAAAGGTTGTGCAACCCTCGGGAAACCAGAGCCCAATTGTAAAAAAATAGGGAAATGATCGGATATACAGGGTTATTCCACCCATGTCCTGAAATGATCAAAAGACAAAAGTAGATCCTCTGATACTAAAACCCTATCAAGCCTTTTTAGAATTTCATCCACTCCACATCTTCCATTTCTCCAGGTTGGAGTCACCTCATCTGGCAAAATGTCGATTAGTTGATTTCTAAGGAACATTTCTTTGAAGAAGGCCGCCAACAGATCTAATACTGCAATCACCCCCCAGACTTCAACATCACTAGATGTGAAGTTTAAATCCCCTGTGATAATTAGATCACCCTTTTCCAGCAATCCCAAACATTCCATTGCTCGGTGCACGAGCCATATACATTTAAAAATTTGATCCTTCTTTTCTCAGATACAGATAGACCTGTCAATAATATACCACCACAACTTAAAAAGGGCATTAAAATAAAAACCTTTGAGTCCCATGCTACTAGAAGTCCACCTGACTTCCCTAAAGAATTTACAGCACAAACCATCCAATATAGTCTAAAAGAGTTCACAAACAGTCGAGCCTTTTCCTCGGAAACTAGAGTCTCTTGTAGGAAGAGGATATCGGGAGATGTTTTGGACAATAGTCTTCTCATGGAGGTCACTTTTAGGGGTCCTCCTACCCCTCTAATATTCAGGGAGAGGAGGATCATGATTTTACCCGTGTAAGGGCTTTCATGCCTCTAAGCGCCCCTTGATCTAAATGAGAATCCAAATGATGTGCCGAAAAAGAAAGGTTGGTACCCAAATTCTTATGGGCACTCCTGGTTTTTATTGGAGAGACATCCAAACCGAGGCCTCGTGACCGCGCTAAATCCATCCCAGTAGGATCTCCATAACTAGTAGATGCCCCTAGAGTTCCACTGAACTCAAAATCCTTGTAAACTTACTTACCCAGATACGTCAGGAGAGGAATTGGCTCAATGACCTCCCTAATGGGTGGAACCAAAGTGTTTATCAAACTATGAAAGACTAGGTCACTAGCTACAACACTTGTAGACCTCAAGTCTGAACAGCATGCTTCGACAAAAGTTTTGGGTGGAAGTTTCGTCGACAAAGGCTCAAGGGAGGCCAGGAACTTGGGTATGGGATCCACACTATCCACTACCAGATATGGAATAAAAAAAGTAGGTTCAACAACCTTCCCTGTGACAGATCCCAATTGTGGTAACCTTTCTGACGTGAAAGTGTTATCTGGGTGGTCCCTCTCCCAAGCAGTCAAAGAAAAATAAAGAGACGGGCACAGTGTCTTGAGCTTACCAACAAAGGTGGAGGCCGAAAACCCTGGTGCATCCTCATCACTCGAAGAGGCTTTGCCCCCAAAATCCTGTGAGTCCTCCACATCCATGTAGAGATCCTTTGACTGGTCCTCCCAAGACTCGTTCGGGTCAGACGACCACTGAGTTGAAAGGAAATATTTACGCAGGTGGCCAGTCTATCTACAGAGGGAGCAACGAAATGAATGCGTCAACGTTTGAGAATTAAGCTCCCACCGTCAAAGTCCTAGAACTTACCTAAAATGAGCTCTGTATCCTCGAGAGATTTGAAAACGAACCTTATCCATCCTCTCGGTAAAGACAACACCTACGGAGAGTACACTAAGACTGGTTCCCAGATACTCGCCATCCAAGCATCCAACGGTCTTTTGCAGCGAGACCTGTAGGCATATCTCCCCACTAGCGCACAAATAGATAGAGTGCAAGAGTCCTTTAAGCCCATGCCCACCCCCATCACCATCCTCCTCTTAGTTTTTTTCGGCTTCCACGCACTCACAACTTGTTTCGCAAACCCCCTATGTGATGGATAACGACCTCCCAAAGAACCCTCAGTCTGAATGCTAGGAAGCTTCGAGAATTCAAAGAGCTTTACACCCTCTACACCAGAGTTAATACCCGACCCATTGTTCTTCCGGGCGAAACCTACCCCCTCCTTACTACCCAAACCTACAGGAAAGTTTCCCTGTGAGTGAAAAGTGGCTCTACAAGGTTGTGACGAGCACTGCTTACCAGCTAATGGAGACTTCGTTGTATCCGAGGAGATAACCAGAGGCGCATTTAAGCTAGCATTTATGTTGCAACTACCAACATTAACCCTACACAACTCGTCAACCGAGGAGAAAAGACCTTTCTTCTCCCAAAGCTCCTCGTCAGCCGCACCCATGAGTGCGTTGACCTCACAGTCCATGCCAAGTCCACCACCAACCTCCCGATAGCCTACCACCTTAGTTATGATGTTGAATCATGGCAATAAAGACAATTAATTGTGTTAAATCTCATTAATGAAGGGAAGGATAGATGGGGGGGATAATCAAGGACCCTTGTCAAATCGAAGAATCTCCCCCTGCTTCCACCAAAGTTGCTTCTCTACGCAACGTACTAGCTCACAGAAAATTTTAAAAATGGTGGACCCAACGAAAACCAAGTCCACCATCTGCCATAGTTGGGGGCTTTCTCTCTTGTAACACTGCCATTAAACCTGCATCTATATTTTTTGTATGGATGCTCAACATAGCTCGTTCAACAAAATAACCTACTTTATTGATTCTAAATAGGGACATGTATATAATACCCAACTCAAATCCATTTGTGATCTTTTAAATACTTAAAAAAGTTACTTTCTTTCTGACTTATGCTTGTGCTAGCCAGGTTGAAATCACTGACAAGGTTTCACATCTCAGCGTCCAGCTGGTGCTTGCCAAATTAGATGTACTCGTGTACTGTTGCTTGTTGTTGGGTATTGAAAACCACTATCGTGCATTAAATGTTGATAGAACTCCGAATTAAAATCTGTCAATGGGTATAGAAAACCATTATCGTGCATTAAATGATGAAAAAACTTTGTCGTCGAATTTGGAGTTTGAATCTATCACTTGACAGAACATGTACTGACACAAATTTAAAATTCGCATCAACTATGGAAAACCATTATCAAATGCAAATGTTCATAGACCTATGTCGTTGGTTGTGCAATAAGACTTTCAATTTTATATCCAATAGTAATAGAGATAAACAATATTAATTTTATTATTTAATTGAAAAAATACAAACTATTATGTTAAACTTTAGAAAAAAATTAAAAAAAATAATACCTGATCAACCATGAACTAATCACTATAATCCCAGGCCTTCGATAGGGACTAATAATAATAACTAATATTAATTCAAATAAGCATTTCAAAATGTAAAATATATCTATATCAAACAACAGTGAGATTAACAATAAATACGTATATCGAATAAGCAAAAAAAGCATTTGAACAATTCAAATATACCAAATATAAATATGGTTAAACATAGTTATTAAAAAAAAGTATAAGTAAAACATAAAGATGTGTATAATCTATATAATATAACCATAAGCAATATGTACATATCCACAAAATAAAATAATAAAATAATATTGAATTTGATAAGTTAAGTTTACTAAATAATTTAATAAATTTATTTCAAGAACATAAATTCTTGTGTATCCATGGCTATATAGAACAACAATTACTACATATATCCTTATGTCAAATGTGTATGTAAAGTCATACATGTAAAGCATAGCTATATAGAACAATAATTACTACATATATCCATATGCAAATGTGTATGTAAAACATATCCATATTACGCATCATTGAGAATAATAATAGCTATAAGCATTTCAACCAGTCAAATATAATAAAAATAGATATATGCCCAAAGAAGTTATGCATCAAAATAAACTATAATTTTTTATTTATTTTTGTTGTATATTTATATAATAAAATCATAAATCATATATACATATTTGTCGTGATTGTCTAGGACGTTAAAACAAATCTTATGATTGTTCACCTCATGAGAGTGTGCAACACCATGATGGTTTTTAGTTGGTTACTTGGCACACCAAGAATATTTCATCTAGACTACACCTCTTCACCTAGAACATACCCATACTCTGTTCTAGGCTACCAACAAGTGGCATTCCTACTTTAGTGAAACTCTTGCTTACTTAGACAATTGTTAACACGGTTTAACACTTAGTCTTATTTAAGCATGCATTCATGAACAAGAGAACAACTACAGAACAAAAACAAAGACAAATACATAAACAGTTCGGGCGACACAAACCGTGCCTAACACCTGGATAAGTCTTTGTTATTGCGAAACAATTATAATGAGCACTATCGACTCGGTTTACAACACGACAGAGTCAAACAACTCGCCCCACCTCACCAAGACACTCAAGAACAGATATGTCACCACAAGACTCTCTGTCGCAACCGTCTTTGCAACTTTCAGTGGTGCACCTCGGACGTGCCCACATCCGCAGACTTGTTGTCGTTTCATTTCCACAAACTTTCACCAAGCTAACATAGATTTTGGTTCTGCCTCGCACATGCCTCCACAAACCTGCATTTTCAAACTTCCCTGAAACCTTTCAAAACATCCAACCCTTGGCTACTTGTCTTCCATCTTGGCAACTTTACCTCAATTCGTTGCCACAAAGTTGCCTCAAACTTGCTCCCCAAATATCTTTCCAAAATGCTATATGTTTCCTCTTGGTTGTGTTCCCTTGCTCTTATAGGTGCACCCTTGCTCTTATAGGAGCTCCAAGGGTCACTTGTGTGAAACGATGTGTCTCTTGGGTGTGTCACGCCCCTTTGCGATCCCACACTCATCCAACTTATCGTGCACGTCCATGGACCTGGTGTGCCAATCTAAATCACATGCACCCATCAATCGTTTGTCTCTTAGACCAGCAAGCCCCATCCTTTGGCGCGCGCCCTCTGCCTTGTGCGCTCTTCGTGTCGATTGTCGTGACTCCTCGTGAGTGTGTCGATGGGGTTGTACAACTTATCCAGTGCACACATGTTGTTGAGGGTAGATGAGTCCACTCCTTGGGCATGCTCCCGAGTTACCTCACCCTTGTCCAAGAGTAACCCAAGTCTCCGTCAATCATTCTAAAGCAAGTAAGGTGTGTGCCCCCTTGGTGACGCGTGTCACCCTCGTGCGCCCAAGGTGTTTCTGCCCACACCCAAACATCTTCGTTTATCCAACTGACCACTCTTCCTTGTGCTTTCTATCTGTCAGTCATCGAATCTACCCAAGGAGCGTGCGCAATCAGTGGGTGTCGCGGGAGACCCTTACATCCTCCCCCACTCCAAGTTGTTGTCGTCCCTATCAAGATCCATCTACTTCCATGGCGTATCTTCCTATATCTGGATCTCGTCACCGCTCAATGTTTGTTACTTCCTCAACCATTGTCAACAAGGATAACTCCCCTCAGGAAGTTTCATGAGTCTACAAAGTGTCAATGCCTTTTGACTTGTTGTTACTTCCATACTTCGGTTTGTTTGCCAATGATTTCGTGAATTGGATCACCTTATGACTTTGGTTGTTTGGGTAGTTAATCCAATCGTTGCACCCCTGCCTCAAGAACTCACATATTTTACATATAAACATTTGTTTCTATTTGCAATCTCGTCACATTCACAACTCTTCGTTTCCTCTTATCTGTCAAGTCACCCTCTACGTTCTCAACAATTTTCACCAAGACACCTCCTAAAGGTGTCGCATTGGCCTCGTTGCTTCCCACCGAGACAACGAGCCAACATGTTGCGTCTAGTTTGAAGGTGAAGGGGGATGGTCGGTTGGGCCATCTCCCTCATCTCCAATCTGTCCCCATATGATCGATGAAGTGTCACCATACTTTTGTTATATGTACATAAGAAATGGTACACTTGAACCAATCTTGCCTTCACAGTCTTCCATGAGTCGTTCTAGCTCAGGGCCATAAGACCATTCACCATGTCCAAGTTTGCTAGAGGAGGAATTGGCCCCTTCCTTGGTTCTCTTCCACCAAGGTTGTTGTGTCTCCCTCTTGTCCTCTTAGTCTATGGATGGTTTCTACTCCTATTCAATGAACTACTCCAACATCTTTGTTTTTGCGACTTCCTCTGATTTGTGTCGCCACTTGTTGACTTCCAAACAGAAATCAGCCAAGTCATCCATTATCTTAGCCAAATCTCCACATATCTCTTCAACATCGGCAAGTCTTCATTCCACTGACACAAACTTCCTTTCGTTCTTCATGTTATACTATCTAACCATCACCCCACATCATCCAATTTCGTCTCCACAAGGTGGCTTGATCTGGTTGTTTGCATCAACCATCTGCAAGGAAGACATCCACGTGCCTCCTCCCTTCCTCCTTATGGTTGGGATCAAGCATGGAGTCTGTCATGAGAAAATGGCCAAATTGTTCATGTGAGTAATTGGTGCAACCTTTTGCTTCCTCCTAAACTCTTGTCCTAAAATGACTTCAAAATCATCCATGGGAACAATGGTGAAACTTGTCTTTCCACTCCAGTCACCAAGTTGCAATGAGATGTCCTTGGCCACACCAACGACTCTCTCCACGCCTGCATTGACTATCTTGAAGGTTGTCTGCGTCAGTTCATGTTGCAACCCAAGTCTTTGCACCATGTATTCCCTCAAGAAGTTATGAGTTGCCCCATTGTCCACTATGGATAACACTGACTTCCCATTGAGTTTGACCTACACATAGCAAAGTTTTGTCTTGTATTGCTCTTGGATCTCCATCGATTCACCCTCCATGACAACGTTCAAGACCTGGAAGATTCCAAATAATGGGTTGTCTACCTTCTCCAAAGCATTCAACTTTTGTTTCAAGGGACAATTCTTTGCATAGTGCTCCTTGGCACAAATACAACACAAAATTGACTTGTTTTCTTTCATTGTGTCAATTTTCTTGGAATTGTCTTTGTTGCCCTTGGACGACTTCGTTTTTCCCTTGTCCTTATTTTTCCCCTTCCCTTGTTGTTTCTTCTCACCTTGGGTGTCCTCACTATTTCTAAGACCTGTCCTCGGTTCTCCCCGAAAGTCCAATTGTCTGTCTGCTACGATGATTGTTGTTGCAATGGTTTGCACGTTCTATAACCGCAACTCACTCTGCACTTATGGTTGCAGACAATTCATCAAGTGGAAAAGTTTGTCTTCTTCTGATATGTCCTTGATCTCCAACATGAGCCCTGTGAACTCCCTGATGTAGGCTTGGATCTTACCAAAGTGCTTGAGACCCAACAACTGATTTCTTGTGATCCATGCTTGGTTTCCCGGTCCAAACTGTGCCTTCAAGGCCTCCCTCGTCTCTGCCTAGTTTTCAATCTTCTCAACGGTTCTCCCAGCTTCTAATTCTCCTGCTTGGTTCCTCCACCAAAACTTAGCGGTTCCTGTCGAGAACATCGTTGTAGCATTCACCTTGGCTTCGTCTGAATTTCCATTTAGTTGCTCCAAGTATTGTTCAATGTCCCAAAAGAAGTTTCCCTACAACTTAACATTGTGAGTTCCGTCATATGGCTCAGGTTCCTTTATCTTGATCCTCATTGGCATGACAACACAACTTTGTTCGTTAGCCAAAGATCTCTTCAATAGTGCCATGGTGTCATCTTGGTCTCTCAACTTCTAAGTTACTTCGACAAGTGCATCCTCTGTTGCCTCGAGTCTACCCTGAATGTCATTCATCAAGGTATAGATCATCAGATATGCAATTGACTAGCACTCCTGAATGGCTTTGTTAAACCCACGCTTCATCTTTCTCATCTCGTAATCCATCTGATGGACAATTCTTTCCAATGTAGCAATATAATCCTTCATCTTTCCAATCTTGGGCTCCCATTTGGTGTCATTGTCATCATCCATGGATGGCCCTCCAAGTGCCTTCACTTTACTTGTGAATGATTCATCCAAGGCACCCAAGAGTTTGTCTCAAGAATTTGTCAAAATTCTACAATTAGCTCTGCGGTTACTTTTGTGGTTAGGTCTGCGACAGTCCTGTGTTTCGCCTTGCTCAAGGAGAGTGCCCAAGTTTGCCCAGAAGTTTCAACCTTGTTCACAACTTGGCCATGTCACAACCCACCAAGTCTGAGCTCATGTTGCTTCTGCGATGGGTCGAACCATTGTCAAACCCTCAACAAACCTGCGCCCAGGCTATTTCACCAAAAAAGTGTGCCCCTCTCTCACCATTGTTTTGGCTACAATACTGGTGAAGATCACCAAACTATCTTTTTTCTCTGATACCACCTTTCACAACCCCATAGGACACCCGAATGAATATTACGATCGTTCACCTCCCAAGAGCATGTGGCACCATGACAGTTCTCACTTGGTTTCTTGACACACCAAGAATACTTCATATGGGCTACGCCTCTTCACCTAGAGCATACCAAAACTCAATTCTAGGCTATCGGCGAGTCACACTCCTACTCTTGTGCAACTCTTGCTTACTTAAACAATTGTTAGCACAATTTAACACTCAGTCTTATTTAAGCATGCATTCATGAACAAGAGAACAACTGCGGAACAAAAACAAATACAAACACATAAATAGTTCAGGTGGCACAAACTATGCCTAACACCCGGCTAAGTCTTTGTTATTGTGAAACAGTTACAATGAGCACTACCGGCTCGATAAACAATAGAGCAGAGTCAAATAACTCACATCACCTCACCAAGACACTCAAGAACATATCCATCACCACAAGACTCTTTGTCACAACCGTCTTCGCAACTTCTTGTGGTGCACCTCAAAAATGCCCACAACCATAGACTTGTTGTTGTTTCATTTCCACAGACTTTCACCAAGATTACACAGATTTCAGTTCTGCCTCACACATGTCTCCACAGACCTGTGTTTTCAGACTTCCCCAAAACCTTCCAAAACGTCCAACCCTTGGCTACTTGTCTTCCATCTTGGAAAATTTACCTCAGTTCGTTGTCGCAAACTTGCTCCCCAAATCTCTTGCCAAAATGTTCTATGTTTCCTCTTGGTTGTGCACCCTTTCTCTTATAGGAGCTCCAAGGGCCACTTGTATGAAACGTTGTGTCTCTTGGGTGTGTCACACCCATTCGCAATCCCACAATCAACCAACTTGTCACGCCCTTCCATGGACCCAGTGCGCCCATCCAAAGCCCGTGCACCCATCAATCGTACGTCTCTTGGACCGACGCATGCCATTTGCCTTGTGCGCTCTTCATGTCGATCACTGTGACTCCTTGTGAGTGTGTCGATGGGGTTGTCCAATCTATCCAACACTCCCATGTTGTTGAGGGTAGACGAGTATGTTCCTTGGTCATGCTCCTAAGTTGTCTCACTCTTGCCCATACGAAATCCAAGTCTCCATTAATCGTTCTAAGGCACGTAAGGTGTGTGCCCCCTTGGTGTCGCCCGTCACCATCGTGCACCCAATGTTCTCTTGCCCACACCCAAACGTCTTTTTTTTCCCAACCGACCACTCTTCCTTGTTCTCATTGTCCATCCATCCTCGAATATGCCCAAGGAATGCACACGCTCGATTGGTGTCATGGGAGACCCTTACAATATCCACAAAATAATAATAGGTCCAAGTGGTGTCCATATGAATAATATAAGTAGTAATAGGACTTGTATTGGTACTAGTACTGAAACAACCACCACCACCAAGATCACTTCCATCAACATCACCATTGAAATAGTCACCACCACCACCATCACTAGCACATGCATCACCACCACCCTCACCGTCATCATGACCACGATTAGCATGATGCCTTTTGATCTCTTGTAGAATTTGACATTGTGTGCATTGTAGTGCATTCCACACAATGAGAATATGCAAAAATGAATTGGTAATATCATGTTGTATGCCACCAAGGATATATGCATAATCTTGTCTAACATACTCGACAATGGTACTTGCTTACCCCAAATGTTGCGAGTAAGTCACATCCATGAGTAGCAACTTTATCAGAATCTAGTTCTGGCCCAACCCATACAATCCCTCCTAGGTGATCCACTAAAAGGGAACACATGGCTCACTTGCCTCATTTAGGGGTGGTGCATCCCCTGTTGGCTAGCACCTTTAAAGTAATCAACAAAACTAAATTGTAAAACATAAGAATAATCTTTCTACATGCATGCACATAGATCAAATATGGTAGAAATTAATTATCTTAACTAAAATAGATATAAACATAATTACCTCTATCCTTTACTCGCTCACCAAAGTAAAGGGTAGCTTTTAAATCAGTGGTGAATTCATGCTTGCATGTGGATATGGTAAAATATTCAATGTGGGCTCAAGATGCCCAAGCATATCAATCACTAAACAAAGTATGCCCCAACATCGTTGTATCAGTTGCCTCAGATTGAGTATTAGGAAATCTCTCAAAAAATTATGTAGCAACTCAAAAGCATAAGGGAATATGAATCTCCCACCAATGCAAATTATTTATATGAAGTCCAATGAACGACAAAAACATCTAAAAAATATCATGATCATGGGTGTAGTGCCTAATAATCTAATCAATGTAGTATAAGATATTATAGTTTATTTGCTTCCCATCATCAATAAAAGAGATTAATGCATAAAGGATAATGTTGATTGCCCTCACATCCTATGCTCAAACATGAGAATAAAGAGATGCCATTTGATAATCTTATTTTCCCCAACTAAAACTACCTCCTTGCTACAATACTTTGCATGTATTCCATTTTCATAACAACAATGACATGGTCAATCAAACTAGGTAAATTGGGAGAAACCTTCCCTTTCGTGATAATCAAGTGATCAAATATGTATCATCCTTTGATGATATAAACTAGTTGTCCACCCGAAGTCGAAATGCTCAACGGCCTTGATCTCATTAACACACAAAGTGGTGCATGAAATTATTCAACTTTAATAACATTGCCTCCTCCACATATTTTAAAAGTCTAAAATATCAAAGGAGTGAACATGTCTCACAAGTCACGAAATTGCTCACCTTTAACAAGTGTTGCATGGTAGCATAGTCCCTTCCAGGTTGGAATGGGAATAAATGCACTACTATGGCAGGATCGAGGGAGAAATAGAAGTCTTAAACAACAGAGACACGTGGGAAGCAACTTGAAGTACATGTGGTATCCATGTGGAGGATGACTCGTGCCAATGTGTCACATGCCAGCCATAAGACATTGGGTTGGTAGACGACCCCCAAAGAACCTCCCGAATTAGTTAATCATAATATTATATTAATATGTGGTTAATATGGGAACAAGCCAGTTTTTTCTTGGGGTGTGTATAGTTCAAACATGGGACTTAGAAAATTTCCATCTCAATGACTTGAAATAAAGGTTCCTGGAAAAAAGGACTAGGAATCACACACATTAAACATTCAAATATAATAAACACAATTTCCTGACATCCAACATAGTTGAAGAAAAAAAAAAATTAGCATTCTGATTTGAAATTTATCAAAAATTAATAATGTATGTTACATATTTTTGGAATCTGTTCCATATTTCTAGAAATTTAAATGCGTTTGTCATATAGACTGGGATTGGGGCTCTCGCGGACCATTAAATAAATAAGTACAAGAAATAGGATTGTAGAAAGAAGAAGTGCGCGATGGTAGAGAGGAAGACCTGAAAACAAGAAATTGGAAGTTTTTAGACCGTGGTTAGAGATTTCTATTTAAAGACGTAGAATAAATGGATTGATAAATAAAGCAAGATGTGATCACTATAGACTTACTATGAAGATGATGCCTTTTTGTTTCTCTCATCAACAACCACTGGAATCGTGCCAACCGATTGTTTCCCTTTGTCCGTGAGCTTGTCCATTGTCCTTTGGATCCATTCTTCAATGTAGCTTCTCATGGGGGCCACGTTGATTTCATTCTGGATTTATATGTAAAGCTCATTTTCTAATTTCCTTAGATCCATAGAAATATAATGAAGAGCATGTTCAATTTCTTTATTGTGTGCCAAATAGTCCACTAGCCAGTTCTCGACGTCATATTCACCATATTCAAGGATGTCGTAAAACTTTTCTAAAGACAACCCCTTTAAAATATCAAGTTGTTCATCAAAGGCTTGCTTGGATAAGGACAAGGATTTGACGATTAAGTTTGGGTCTTGAACCTCGTTAGTACTTCCGGCTAAGTCTATTTGGATCAATATTCTGAATAATAATTCTTTCTCTGATATGGCTTGTTCACATGATTCGACAATGAGCTGCAGGTTCTTAACTTTCTCTTTCCGGCATGCTTTCAATTGTTTGATCTGCTTTGGGGAGGGGAGATCCTTTTGTCTTCTTTTCAGATCTGAGTTTTTGATGGCATGGTTGGAAAAAGGGATCATCGTCTGTAGATATAAACGTTCTTCATTTTTTAAATTTGTCTGCAAATGTTCGTGCAAATCATTTGATCTTGTTCGAAAGGAAGCTATATTTTGTGATGTTTCCCAGGCTTCAGTAAATAGTTGCATTCTTTTCTTGATATTCTTCTCTACATAGCCTCTACAGGATGTGAGGAGGCTAGAGGATCCTTTCAACTTGGATGCATGGGTGGCAGGCACGGTTTTTTCTAAAGGACTGGCAAACACTGCGGTAGGAATGAAAGCCTCCTCCAATTCCTTGATTTGGTCGTTCAATATGGCATTCTCCGCTTCAATTCCTCCAATGGAATCATCAAGAGCATCAACGGTTGCGCGATGAAATCAAGAGATTTGGGATGGATGCATTTTCCTAAGGTTAATCTTTAAACAAGATTTCCCTTTCCTATTAGTTACATCTCTCTTTTCAATAATTACATTTTTAGATTGGCTATCAAAAACAACGCTCTGGAATACGAAGGATTCATCTTCATCAAAAATATCGGTCTCAACTATTTCCATTGTGGAACTATGGTGCATCGTGTATGTGGGAGGATTGACTTTGCGAAACACAACATCCACATAAGTTTCAAGTTGCATGTCCTCACTTTCAATTTCGAGCTCTTTCGCCTGCGCTACAATGTTTTCTCTCTTCTTCGTCAGGGGAATCTTGTGAGAACTGTCAATTTTTCCGTGAGGAGGGTTCTTATCTCCTCCTCCATTTGAATATTTTTGGGTTTCTTTCTTACTAGGGTGGGCCATTGAAGCGATGATTTGTGATGTCGTGCTCTTGGGAGTGTTGGCCGGGGACTGGACATTCTTCTCACCAGATCCTTTTCCCTGTTGTCTGTACAATTCAGTTGCGCTTTGCAATGTCTCTACACCACAATCGTTAGAAGCAGGAGTGTTGTCATCACTGTCTCTGTCTTCGGTCAGGCGTCTATGGATAAAAGAGTTGTTAAAGCCAACTGATAGTAAATGTTCTCGAAAAATCCCCTTAGGGTCGAACCCTCTTAGCCTTTCAACATATTTTAGGTTCAAGTTCTTGAAATGGCCTGCGAATTCGTCAATCTTGTTGACGTTTCGGAACATGAAGTCCCCGACTTTCCAGGGCAGAGGAATGAACTGTTTTTTTCTCTTGCCATGGAAAAAATGCAACCAGTAGTTGTATTGCCTTGCTATTTTTGTAACAAACATATTGTCTGTGATGTGACATGGAAGAAAAGCATGATTTTCCTTGGAGCCAAAGATCATCATTACACTATAATTTTCCTTTCGTTTAAGTGTTCCCTTCCTATCCAAAAACTTGGTTGCCTAGCCAGATATCCGGGGAGCATCCTTTCCTAACAATAAATCTTTGAAAACCAAGACAAAGTCATTGAAAACCTCATAAAAACAATGGGAGGCCTTGTGCCTCCACAAGGCCTAGTACTAGAATGTTACTGGGTAGAATCCATAGTTTATTTTCTTGGACAAAGACAGTTTTGGAAACAGACAGCAATGCGCTATTGCGAAAATCAAGTAGGATGACATATAAAATTTATTCTCTTCTTTGAATCATGACAGTTGGTAACAGATTTCAACGGAAATAAGATTCCCCCAATAAAAAATGAATTGTTCCTTGATTGTGAAGCACAAAATATAAACAACTATGCAAGAAATGCTTGTCGTGGATTCATGTCTCGTTATTCTTGTAAACAACCAAGCAATTTCCCGGAATGGATTTCTAAAGGAACTGACCTGCAACTTTGCGATATATTCGTGAACTGTTGTCGGGTCTTCGAGGAACACGGGTAAGAGGTCCAACCCATTATCATGTCTTTCTAGGAACTGCTTGCAGTCTTGTCCTTTGAAGGTCAATGTTGGCTCCGACAATCTTAACATCTTGCGGAAGACCTAAGGTGACAAAGAAACAAGAGAATGGTCGCGCAGCGGAATAATTCTTTGGCTTGAAATATATTTTTCGGTGCACCAAGAGACAACCTTCTTACAGTCAAAAACCTCAGGGATGCATCTTGCACGAGCGATTCCAGAGGTCCAAATCACTTCGTTATGGGAGGAATGGGATGAATAGTAAGAGAATGCCCTGGACCACTGGAAGTTATGGTCCTCACGTCCGAAAATAATCATTGTATCTCCACAGAACTGTTGTCGAGCTGCTGCCATAAGTTTATGAGAATGTTCGTTTGCTCCAAATGATGTTTGAAATGAAGAGTTGGAAGGGATAATATAACCCTGTGCAAATCTTGGTCCAATGCGTGTGAATGGGAGATCTCCTCGAGCCTTTCGCTCATTAATGACAATCTCGACGACTGTTTCATAATGCGATGTTAGCATTAAAGACTAGTAATTGCATACCTAGAAGTGCGAAGATGGTAGGTACGACAGTGAGAAATTAAGAATCGAAGATTTCGTGAATGGGCCAACGTGACAACTCGTGTTTGAGATGAACAATCAGAAGGGATAATATAACTCTCTGCAGATCTTTGTTTAATGTGTATTAATGGGATATCTCCTCGATCATTTTGCTCATTAATGAGAATGTTGACAGTTCCTGCATGGCGAGTTGTTAGCATGAAAGGTTACTAATTGCATATTAAGAAAGAAGTATGAAGGTTGCGAGGACGGGAAAAGAGCAATTAAGGAGTGTCTAATTATCGAAAGCAGTCGGGCAGGCTTCAAAATAGGGTTACAAGGTACAACCGTTAGAGGTGAGGGCCCGCGGGTCAAATTGTATGTCTCAGAACTTTTTGAGTGAAAAACACATAACACGAAACAGGGCATGATGGGACAGTCCAGAGAGAAATTTGTATATCGCAGAACTCTCGGTATTGTTTGTAGGCCACAGAACAATGGAAGCGCAATTGTGAGCCCGCCTGTCCTGGAACCTGCAATCGAAAAAGTGGCTTAAGTATGGAATAGGGAAATGGCTGGTCGAACTCATTTTTGCTAATATATTGAAATTTGTAATAGATATCCCATTACCTAACAAGATCTTTTTTGCATGTCTCTGGGCAAGTTCTGTGGCGATAGTCAATGTGACTGTCTCGTCGAGCCTTTTGCTTTTTAATGATGATCTGTATGGTTGTTGCATGATGAACTGTTAGCATTAAACCTTGGTCGTTGCATACTTTGAAAGAAGTGCGAAGGTGGCGGGCACAGTAAACAGTGACTAACAATTGGAAATTTCGTGAACCCACCAACTCGAGGATCCGCAAAAGAGATTCCATGAAATGGGCAAGTATGGAAAGTGATCGGACGGGCTTCAAACTAGGGTGACAATGGTTCCCCAGGAGACGTGACTTCCCGAGGGTCAAATGGTATACCTCGAAACTTGAGTGCAAAATGTGTACCACAGAAGAGGGGACGTTGTGGGAGTCCGACGGTCAATTTGTATATCGCAGAAGTGTGGGAGATCTCCTCGAGCCTTTCGCTCATTAATGACATGTTTAAGGTTCATGCATGACAAAGTGTTAGCATTAAATCTTACCAATTGCATATCTAGAAAGAAGTAGGAAGGTGGCGGGGATAGGGAACAACAATTAAAGAATGGCTAATTATCGAAAGCGGTTGGTCGGGCTTCAAAATAGGGATACAAGATACAACCAACAGACGTGAGGGCCTGAGGTTCAAATTGTATCTTTCGAAAGTGTTGACCGCATAACGCGTAACACAAAAGAGAGCATGATGGTGCATTCCTACAGACAAATTGTATATTGTGGAACTTCAGGTACTGTTTGCTAGTCGCAGAGCATTGGAAACAAAATCCTAAGACTGCTAGTTTGGGAACCCGTAATCGAAAAAGTGTCTAATTATGGAACAGGGAAATGGTAGGCCGAACTCGATACACAATGGTTGCAGGATGTGCAACCATGGAATGTACCACGTCATGAACATATAGCCAACTTGCAGCTAAGTATTGAAAGGAACGACGGATGACCGGGCTCGTGACGGGGCATTCCAGCGGACAAATTGCATATCGCAGAACTCCGGGCACTATTTGCAAGTCACAGAAGATTCGAAACACAATTTTGAGCCCGTCAGTCTGGGAACCCGCAATCGAAAAAGTGTCTAAGTATGGAATAGGGAAACAGTAGCCCAGACTTGTTTTCGCTAATATATTGAAATTTGTAATAGCTTTCCCATTACCTGGCAAGATCTTCTCTACATGTTTCTAGACAAGTTGTGTAGGGATAGTCGGTGTGACTGCCTCCTCGAGGCTTTTTCTTATTAATGACAATTTTTACGGTTGTTGCATGATGAAGTATTAGCATTAAACCTTTGTTGTTGCACATTTGTAAAGAAGTACGAAGATTGTCGGCATAGGAAACAATGACTGGGAATTGGAGATTTCGTGAACCCGCCAACCCGAGGATCCAAAATCGGGTGACAAGATTTCCCCAGAAGATGTGAGGCGCTGACGGTCAAATTGTATCGCTCGAAACATTTGAATGCATAATGTGTAACATAGAAGAGGGGACAATGTGGGAGTCTGACAATAAATTTGTATGTCGCGGAGGTCCGGGTGTTGTTTGTAGGTCACGAAACAATGGAAGTTAATCTAAAGGCCAGAATAATTAATGTAAATTGGGAAGGGCGCGATTGTGGCGGGGATGGAAGGGAGCCATAAATGGTTTGAAACTTTTTATGAACCTGGGTAAAGTGAAGCTTGCGAGTTGGAGGAGCCCGGGGTGGAATTGTAGATCAGGGAATTTTTTAGGTGTAAGATGTATATCACGAAACAGGTGGGAAAATTTGGCTAAGTGCAGTAAGGAACGATGGTCGTTTTGAGTACTATAAATGGCGATTTAATGCGTGTTAATGGGAGATGTCCTCGAGGTTTTTTGCTTGTTAATGCCAATTGTTTCATACCAATGTGTTCAGTTGTCACTGGTAAAACCATAATTAATGTGCATTGGGAAGGTCGCAAAGTTAATGGGGATGGAAGGAAACGACAGATGCTTTGAAACTTTTGTGAACCCTGATAGAGTGAAGCTTGTGAGTTCGAGGAGTCCGCGGTGGAATTCTAGATCACAAAAGTTTTAAGTGCAAGATGTATATCATGGAACAAGTAGCAGTAGAGTTCGAAAGCGTCGATCATAAAATTGGCTAAGTATGGAAAGGAACAATGGTCGGTCAAACTCGTCACGTGAGGATATAGATGGAGATGAAGATCTATCAGCCCGCCAACTCGGAAATCCGCGATCATAGAAAGGTGAATAAGTATATAACCATAAATGGATAATAGATGGGAAGAAGAAAAGGGAAAAATGGCTAAGTATCTCATAGAACAACATCTATTGTTTGTTTATTCATGCCAATCTTTTCGAACCACTGGTGGGTTCTCACTGGTAAAAGCATAAATTGCAGATCACAAAAGTTTTTGGGTGCAAGATGTATATGACGGAACATGGGGCATAAGTGTTGGATACCGCAAACCTGGGACCCATTGGTCAGATAATTGGCTAAGTATTGAAAGAGACCACGGTTGGTCGGGCACATGGTGTGAAGATATAGATAAAGATGAGCATATGCCAATCCGCGAACCCGAGAAGTCGTGATCATAGAAATGCGACTAAATATAGAACCACAAAGGGATAATAGAGGGGATAAAAACAAGGAAAATTTAAAGAGAAAGTGTTTATATTTATTCCAATAGTATTCATGTTAATATATATTAATAGATTATTTCTAGTCCAAATGCAAAGCATCTTCCAATTTGCAAGGTGTTTTTCAGTTCGCAAATTTCGTTGAAACCCATAAGCAATAGAAAGCAATATNATATATATATATATATATATATATATATATATATATATATATATATATATATATATATATATATATATATATATATATATATATATATACGACCTAACATTTTTTATATGCACAGATATTATCAAATAGAAGAAGCTGTAACATATGCAAAATATTGAGCAGGAACATGACGTCAACACCTGAGTTGCCTTGTTGAAATAGAGTCATTAATTCATTCTATTTACGAGACCCCGAAGAATGAAAGCAGGACGGGTCCTCCCATTTCTTTCTTAAGTATAGTGTAGATGCCACATAAGTCTGGCCTGTCACAAATTATTCTTCCATGTAAAATGTAAGGAGCGAATAGAGTAGCCTTTACTTAAATTGAAGTGTTGGGCAACATAAAGAAAATCTTGTAGTGCATGTTTAACCACACACAAAAAAAAGTACAAAAAAAAAAAAATATCAGACATTGGAAAACACCATACAAAAGCCTCAAATATTCTATATTTAGATAAACTGGGTTACAAAATACAACTAAGATTATTTCCCAAAATAGTTGTCTTGAGATAGTTCAACAGATATCCTCTAAAATTTAAATGCATTTTCCATAATGACTGCGTTTGGGGCTGCCGCTGACAAAAAAATCAAATATGTACAATAATCAACACTGTAGAGAGTCTTTTATAGATTTCAACTTGATCATCAAAATGCTTGCTTGGTAAAAAACAACGAGTTGAATATCAATTTCGGGTCTTGAACTTCATTGGTGCTGCCAGCTAGATCTATCCCAGTTTTTTGAAAAGCTTGTCGCTTCTAGATATGGCATGCCTGCATTAGCTGTTTATTCAACATTCCATACCTTGCTAAGTGTTAATTTCCCTCTATCGTCAAAAACTTGGGGTTTAAGGTGCCTTCCTTGTAATGTTCTTGGTCATCGACATTTGAGACAACTTAGAGATGCGATTCAGGCCCAATTCAAAGACAAGGGAGTGGTTTTATGTGACGTCAACTTTGGGGGGAAAAATCCTATCAGCCAACAAAAACTAAGACAAAAAAAAATCAAGTATGTTGTGATTGCTATTCTCCCTGTATTCGATCATCTGTTTGGTTGAAAGGCGTGTCTGAAGATTTGTATGTTGAATTTATTTGTTTTATTGTTGTAAATTGGAAGGGACGTCCAAGTCACCTGCAAAATGGTCCTATGTTGAAGTACACAACTTCTTCCAGCAACACAGATCTGACAAGTGTATCAAATGTTGTAGATCACATCAGAATATATCTTTCATCATAAGGGTGGCAGATATCGCGG
>ML783625.1:319126-339882 GCA_009831015.1 Picea engelmannii | reverse complement strand
GATTTCATGCACAATGAATGAGGATGATCGTCACTTCGTTTTTAAAATTAAGTTGGCTTGGGCATGTGTTAACTTGGTTAAGATTGATTATCGATGTATCTCTTCAATTAATGTGGTCAATTTTAATTGCCCAATTAGTCAACCACATTGTTCCTAGCAACATGGTTCATTGCATGTCACTAAAATGGCACGATATTGCATGTCACTAAAATGGCACGATAAATTATATATAGATATGAATGTTGAGCCAACACCATTAAATTGAACATTGAACTTACAAGATGAAATCATTGAATATAAGTGTTGATAATGTACAAGGCAACCTATCTCCTTTAATAAGACAACAAAAATAGATTTGCTATTTCGTTGTAATGTTGTTCTTGCATGCTATAACTATAATCTAAAAGGCATGCAACATAGACTAAAATATAAGGCAGGTAACATAGACTAAAAGAAGTGCATATGATCAAATGACATTGATTCCAAACATTATAATATAAGAGTTCATGAGATCATATAAGATTTAAACAAGATAGAGAAGCCAAAAGTCTATGCAATTGTTTGCTTTTCATAGTTTTTGGTAATTTGTTAAATATAAAAAAAAATTCACATACATTAATATTGCTATTATTTTATTGCATAGAATCTACTTACATGTGATAATCGCTTCATTTTCTTCTAGTGCTTCCTTCAAGCATAGCTTTTTCTCTCTTGAGGATGGCTTTTATGCGGAAAAAGTTCCTTCGGATATGTGGGGCATTTATGTATATTGTCCAAGAATAAGATCCCAGTCTCACTAGCTTATGAGGCAATATACGTTCTTGTTTGCAAACATTTTTTCCAAAACCCAAGTTAGTATTCAGTCATTCGTTAAGACTATCTCTTGTTAAGAAGGCAACTACATGGAAATGTTCAATATATTTATAAAAGTATTATGTTTAACTCATCTAATTTTCAATGCTATTATTTTGTGTTTACTTTTACTTTTGTTTGGTCATTATGATGTAGAGGTTATGTTGTCAAGGTTGATGATATTAATGTTCTTCACAACATCTCGCTATATATCTCATATATGTAGAGAATTGAAATACTAAAACATTTGCTAAGAAACTCGTGGACCTTCTCAATATACAATTTAATCTCAATATCTAATTTAATTTTATATAAATAGAAAATGTAATGTTTTATACACTAAATAATAAATATTGAAAATGCATTCGAGTTTGTTAATGGCTATAAAGCTCATAAATTTACCTATAATTTTATAATTGTTGCAATCTAAAAAGAGGGTTACAACTCAAGTTCCCTTGGTTCCACTTTCGACCTTAAAAATACCTAGAGCCAAATCAATCCCATGTTATGCATGAATATTGAAAATATCGAGAGAACATCTTATCCTTGGCGAAAAATGCAATATGTGAACTTCATGTATTGCAATTTGTTGAATTTAGTGATAATTATTGAATCTATTTTATAAACTGAACTTAGTGAATTTGAAAGGTAATATAAGTTAGCTCATGAATTTGAATCAATTTTATAAATTAAACTTAGTGAATTTTAAAGGTGGTATAAGTTGGCTCATGAATTTGAAAGGTAGTATAAGCTAGCTCATAATATTGATTTTCCCGCTAAATTAATAATTATATGCAAATAACTTTTAGACGAAATTAAATCTTCAAATACATTTGAAAAAGAAATACACTAATCGATCATAGTTATGGTTAATTGACTAAATTCCATATCAGTGGAGACTTTTGGTTTATTATCAATAAGAAATAAGTATTTCGTTATTGTCACTCCATCACTTCCCCATGGCATCCATGCGGTACATGCATCTTTGGGCAATGTTGTGTATGAACTATTGTTGTTGCAAACAATCGACATGACCCTACCAACAACTCCATCATTAAGGCAAAATCGTAAACCTGGAGGAACTCGATTGTGATGCGCTCTACGTCTTCTACCCTTACCCTGGTTGTCTTAGTAGGTTTCCTTTCCATCCTCGCCACGAACTAGCCTTCTAGTTCAATATCATAATAAAGTGAATGTTTGAAACTGCGTATCCATTAGAAACCAAGTACCCAGATTACATACATAGAATTCTGAAAAACAAGTATACATTCCCATATTGAACCTAGGTCGTAGGAAATATCTTCAACATCTTAGCCCACTAGGATGATGACTCGTTTCTTTTCTATCCAACAAATTCAGGATCTAAATCCGGGTCTAAAGAGATTGAAGAATGTCAAGATGAAACAAGATGTGGAGTTGGCGTTTGGCGAGATTTTGTTTAAAGGTTAAGGGCAAGACACAATATGCCTGGAATTTTATTTTATTATCAAAGATATTTGTATTTAGTGATATCTCATGTTCTCATTTCTCCAAGCCTTTTAAAATTCTCTTTACATTAGGACATAGTTGTTCTGAGTTTTTTTTGCATTTCAAAGATATTTATATTTAGTAATATCTCATGTTGAGAAAAATATATATTCATTTCATGAGCTTTTTTACCGATTTTGATGGATATTTTAATTTATTTCCTAAGCTTTTAGTGCAAAATTTCTTGAAGCTTTTAATTCACAAATAATGAGTTCATAGAACATAGTAAAGAATTAGGTCAACTCTTATTTTTTAAAATTCATTTCTTGAAGCTTTTGATACAAAATTTGTTGAAGTATTTAATCCAAAAATAACATGTTCATAAAACATAGTAAATAACTAATGACAACTAGAAGTGAAATGTTTTACAACTTTGCCATGTGAAGATTTATAATACTTGCTTTGTAACAGATAAATAGGCCACTTGTCTAAATATATTCACAAAAGAGAATAATAATTGTTATTCTTTGCCTTCAAACCCTACTTTGTTTATTTATTTCACATTATTTATCACTTCTCTCCTTCATCAAGGCAAAGCCTGTTGTTGTGGAAGGTTAGAGAGATGAATTGACGATAGAAGGTTCCTTGGCCAAGCCGCAAGAAGAGGACGTAGTGAGGGGAGAAGGGATTCAATATAAGAGAAGGCACATTCCATTAAGGTATAATCCTAAATGCCTATATTCAATATAAGAGAAGGCACGACCCATTGAGGTACAATCCTACCAGGATCCCTCATTGTTTTCTCTTTCAACGGTAAGTAAATAACATGGACACCTAATTATTTACCTTTTTGGCATATGATTATTTGCCATTTTGGTTGGAGACTATGTTGACTCTGCTTTGCTTCTGTTTCAGCCGAATAGAACTAAACCCTCCACTCATAAGATTCATGCCCCAACTATAGTCTATTGTGAATATCGAATGAATATTGAAGAGGAAGGCTAAACAAACACCACCACTAGTATTTGATAGGCCAAGCTTCAAAGAATTCAATCCAATTCCCCTCCTTTCACACATTAATATATGTTGTTACGTAACATAAACAACACAAAAAAGGGCCAAAGAAAATGCTATAATAAATGAATTCCATCAAAGAAATAGTTGTACATTAGTTGTACAATGAAATGGGGTTTTTTGCCTAAATTTTGTTTGATGCATGTAGCACTAAAGACTTAAGGCTCTGGACCCTTTATCAACTACCTCAAGTTGCAGTGTTCAAGCCGACTTGCTAGTTAATAGCTTGTTCGAGAGTCAGGATGAGAGGTTTGTAATTTACCTAGCAGTTGAGAATTAAGTCGAGCAGGTAGTGGAGGATCAAGTGGTGGCTCCATGCAACATGTCGTATGAACTACTCAGTGGACTGCCCTTCCCTATCGATAAAGGATGTTAGTGCCTAGAATTTACTAGATCAATTCACTACTAGTGCCTATATCACGATGCCAGACATCTACTGCGACATCTACTATAGAGTAAAGTATTTAATATATGCCTAAATCAGGATGTCTCACAAATTAAATATGTGTAAGGTATATAATATATGTGGGTATGTGTCCAACTTTGCAATCTTGTACTTTCAAATGATTTTAGATCCCTCACAAATATGAAAAGAAATTCAAACACACCAGAAATAATTATGTCATATCACAATGCCTCAACCAAAAAAAAATGAATTCATGAATTCATTTTTTTTTTAATTAATTTTGTTTTGCTAAAATAATCAAATTAATTATATACTTCATAAAACTTGAAAAATGTTTTATAAGTATTCTACAAAACAAAACAAGTAAATAATAGTTAATTGAGAATAACTTTACATTATAAACCTCCCTCTACCATACTATACATTGTGTGAAACACCTACTAAATTAATTGCATATTCCAAGGAGCACTCAAGTTCAATCATTCTAAACTAAGTACAATCATTCTATAAACCGTGAATCATGAGCACATTGAAGATTTGAACTTTTTTTTTTCACGAGAAAAAAATACTCTTTATATTCATAAGGATATAAAAGTTTACATGGCGGCGTTAAGGATTTGAACTTACCTATATAATATAGACTAACTACAATCATTCTATAGACAACGAAACAAGAGGACACATAAGATATAAACCTACCCATATAATATATCGAGGAACATTGTACGTTGAGGGCATTTAATGACAGCTTTTGGGGTCAATTTATTCAGTAGAATGAGTCTTGTATAATAAAAATAAAAAAAATACTACGCAAAAGCTTCGCCTAAGTAGCAAATGCGACTCTATGAAGAAAGACCATGTTTGTATTTTAAAGGTTTCGTTATTCATGGATTGCGTAAGTTCTTGTATCACGGTAGAAAGAGTTCATGAAGTTGCTGTTATATATCCATTTTAATTTTGCGAAGTATGTTAGAACATTGTTAGGAAGATTTGGATCGACTTTATGTTTTTAGAACTTAAATTTGATTCAAATTGACTTTCAACTTTATTTTTATTAGTCAATCTTGTAAAAAGTATTTATAATCATAAATAAAATTCTGACACTACAGTTTTTAAATTTTAATATTAACGTTAACATGATTATTTGGTAGTACATTATCCTCTTTTATAGATAATAAATAAAATTCTGACACTACAGTTTTTAAATTTTAATATTAACGTTAACATGATTATTTGGTAGTACATTATCCTCTTTTATGTATAATAGATAAAATTATGTAAACTAAATTAAATATCAAACCAATTCGTTGTCACTCTTTTACAAAATATGCAATAACCCGCAAGTCACCTAAATAAAAATAACTCTTAATTCAATTTAGATTGAAATATCTTTATAACACCCATCTTTTCGATCAAAATACTTCAAACCTATATCCCACAAAAATAAAACCACACACAAAAATAATTACTCCAAGTAAACAATGTATTGTTTATAATATAAAATTGAGTAGAGAACGAGCAATCAATCGCCGAAAATAAAACCAGAGACAAAAGTAATCCTCAAAGTGCACAATGTATAATTTAAAATTGATTAGAGATTGTGAACATTGTGATAACAATGGGGTGTGAGTTTTGTAAAGAATGATCACAAAGATTGTTAACATTGTGATAACATTGGGGTGTGAGTTTTGTAAAGTATGATTAGAAAGTTTGTTTTATTAAAAGAATATATTTTGTATGAGTATTTTAGATTTTATTATGATTTTTTATTATTAAATTATTATTTATTTATTAAGTGTTTATTGTAAATAAGTTAGTATTTGTTAGTGTTTTTAAATTTTTATTTAATTTTTGTTTAGCTTTTTAAATGTATGATAATATTAATTACTAGTTATAGTTTAAATGGGTTGGATTTAATGGTAGAAAGTAAGTAGTTTTTCATTATTGGGTAAGGTTCAATTTTCACGAGGGTTTTTCTTGGAGCCGTGGGTTACTTTGAGGTAGTGGTTGATCGTGTGATTGCACCCAAAGAAATTATACTAAATAGTCTCATGACCCTTGCACACATAAATGGATCAAAACCCACCTCCATGTCCTTCAAAATTAATGGGGTGGCAAGTGCGGAGGAGATCATCATGAATCCCAGAGGGACATTTGGAACTTATTTTGCTTGGGGTCTAGGCATTTCTTCCAACAACAAGACATAAGTGTATGCCTTGTGGCAAGGGCTCAAAGTGGCTAAAGAAATGGGTGGTAAATCCCCAGTTTTAATCCTCACAAATTATAATGTAATTGTATAAATGTAATTTAGGTTGGTGAGCCAAAATGTTTGGGGCAAAGAGCCCATATTGATTAATGTGGCTTGGGGCTGAATTGTATATTATGTACATCGAAATAATTAATAAAATAATAATCGTTGGCTACGATACGAGAGGGATGGTAACGATGGGGGGCTATGATTCCACAAAAGATGGGGTAAAAGGGGGATCCAATGGGAAACCCATGTCATTTTCTTGAGTTAATGTATCTTTACCATATAATCCTCCCTTTGATTTCTTAGGCACTCAATCATTGAATTTATGTAAGAGGGTGGGTGTGAGAAGTCACATCCCTTAGTTATTGAGAGCATGGGGCTAAAGTACAATCATCTTTGGGAAGAGTGAGAGTCAAGCAAGCAAGGGAGAAGATGAAAATTCACATGGAAAAAGAGGGGAGTTTTTACATGCCGATTTTGGGTAGCAAGAGAGGAGGGAAGTGCTAAAAAGAGCACCAACCATGTTATGCTTGATGGCAACCATTATTGAGTTGTGTTTATGCTGGAAATGTGGCCTGTGTGCTTGTAAAATTGGGTTGCGTGCCTATGTTGTATTTTCCTATTAAGGAAATGGCTCAATAGACTTGTGAAGGTTGTAGTGAACATTCTTCGAGTAGTCGAGAGTTCCTGGAATCCCCAATTATGAGATCCCTGACCAACCGAGTGCAATAGAGCCTTAGAGGGAAGTGGGAAAGCCTAAGGGACTACGTGTAGTGAAGGGGGATCCCATTCCTTGGGTTGTGTAGGTTGCGTGGAAGAAAGTTGGTGGATTGGAATCGCTGTTGGAGTAGAACCTGGGTTTTGGGTTGCTAAATGTGGAGAGTGGACAACTAAGAGGGCCATATGTCCTTGTGGACTCATAGTCTTAGCTTGAGAGTGGCTTGTTGTTGAGAGGAAATGAACAACAAGCCTATGGATGGGAGGAACATCCTTCGTACGTAGCCAGTTGGTTACTTTATAAGCTGATGGATTTTTTGTTATTCTTTATGATGTTAATTCTGTTGTGTAAATGATTTTATACGAATGCCACGTGTTTGTTGTTTTGTTACATTCATGTTTTAAAATATGTTGTTAGATGCATGTTAAATTATGGTTCTTCTTTCCCTTGGTTTATTTTACATGTGTGGGGCATTTTAATTTTCATTTTCAGCAGGTGGGTATGCTACAATTTTAAAGGATTCTAGGTATTTTGTGTAGGGATCACACTATGTTGTGTTATAGGCTTCTTGGAGGAGGATTGGATATGGACAATATTGCAATTAGTTTCAAATTTTGGAAGCATTTCAGTGCTGTAACTCCCATTGTAGCATTTACTACAGTTTTATTATAATCTAAAATTGCTTAGTGATTGTAATAAATAATTTAATTAATTACTAGTTACAATAATTATTGATAACTTTGCAGAATTTAGTGGGAATGTATATCATAATTTCTTTTGGCATTACACCTTGGTGAAAATGGTCAAGTTGATTGAGCTATCCTTAGATTAATAAGCATTTACAAGAGCATATGATTCATATCTATACAAAAATGAGAAAACAAATCCTTAGTAGAAGTGGTCCCTCATGGTTAGCCTTGTGCACAATAAATGAGATTGATCATTTCCTCGTTTTCTAGAATTCAGTTGGCTCGAGCATACATTGACATGTTCAAGATTGATCAACAATGCATTTCTTGGATTGACCTAGCCAATTTTAAACACCCATTTGGACAACCACATTATTCCCTTAAGCATGATGACACTAGTGTGGATCGTTGTGATGTCACTCAGGTGGCACGATGCATTGTATGTCGATCTTGATGTTGAGTTGACGCTAATCAAATTAAGTGCCAGTGTTAAAGATTGATGCATTGAGGATTGGCAAATGGTGCATTTCTTGAATTGTCTTAGTCAATTTAATCAACCAATTCATCAATGGTATTGTTCCCTTAAGTAGTGACGTGTTAATGACGTATACATCTGAATTGACATTGAGGTGGCACAATCTGAATGCTAAGCCAATATCAATCAATTTGAACATTAACATTGAAATACCTTCAACAATGACATGTCAATGATATGGATCATTAAACTATCACTTAAGTGAAACGATGAGGTTAATGTTGATCTAAAAATCAAGCTAATACTAATCAAATTAAACACTTGAAAGATCAAATACACTAAAAAGAATAAATTAGTCATGCCCAAATGGTAGAGTGTTACAAAGAACAAGCCATGTGCATTTAGGAAGAAAATATTATTACCTTTGAAAAATTCGCTATAATGTTATTCGCTATAATCTCTAAAGCACGACTAAAAAATGAACCTATAAAAACTAAAAATGCACACATATAAAATTTATAACATATATTTATAAAATTTATAACATACATTTTGAGTTACACCTACTCAACTTCGTTTTCCAAGAAACACCTTAAAGGTGAGTACAATCATTCTACATAGCCAAACGAAAAGGATATATAAGATTTAACTCTATTTAAACTTACAACATATAAACAACGAAACAAAGTTGGCGTGGAAGATTTAAACATATCTATAATGAAGTATACTCTCTATGCATATTCTCTATGCATATTTTGACTAACAGTGATCGCCGAGGACAAATTTAGAAACAATTTTCTCTCCATAAATCGCCTTAAACATTGTTAAAAAACAAAACACCAGATGTAAAACTTACATAGCAAGTGCCTCGTTAAAGGTGCAAACGTGAGTCCCGAAAGAAAAGACCGACGCAGTCAAGGATTTGTATGCCGCCCGTGGTAAAATGAAGCCCGAAGGAACCGGATTGAAGGTGGAATGAGAGGCCCGTCATCATCATTTCCAATCCTCACACATTGCATCCATCGTTCAGTTTCTGTATCTGTGTGCTGTAGTCAACGGCTACACTGAAAAGCCACAACCTATATATATATGTTTTGGTTCTTTCAGGTAGGGCTTAAAATATCATCACAAAGTTTCAGGCGATTCAGAATAAATAGGCCAAAACGATTCGGAGTATTCGCCATGAAACTCACATAAATCACCGGCCTGTTCAGCAGACGGCAAATTCTTGGTCCATGGGCAGGGGAAAGCCGAAGTCCTCAAATGGACTCAACGGCGGGCAGAAAAATGAGAATCCGTCGGGGTTTGGAGCCCTAAATATACCGCTTGCGCCAGTCTTCTACCCTACGGAAGAAGAGTTCGGGGACCCCCTGAGATTCATCGAGAAGATCAGGGCCGAGGTTGAGCCCTACGGGATTTGCAGGATCGTCCCTCCGAAGAGCTGGAAACCGCCGTTTGCTCGGGATTTGCAGACGTTCTCTTTTCCGACAAAGCTTCAGGCCATTCACCAGCTTCAGGAGCGGCCGGCCGCGTGCGACGCCAACACCTTCGAGTTGGAGTACGGGCGGTTCTTGGAGAAGCATGGCGGGCGGCGGCCGCGGAGCCGTCCGGTGGTTTTGCAAGGGCAGGAGCTGGACCTGTGCAAGCTCTTCAACGCTGTCAAGCGCCACGGCGGTTTCGAGAGGGTCGTGGAGGAGAAGAAATGGGGAGAGGTGATGCGGATCCTCAACCCTAACGCCGTAAGTTCCACGCATTCGAATTCTGCTCTGTGTCAAATTTATGAGAAGAATTTGTATGATTACGAGGTTTATCAAATGTGCACGAACTCTGGTAAACCGATGCGGAAATGTAAGAGAGGGACGAAGAGGCCCGCGGCGGAACTGACCTCTGGACCGGGACCTCAAGGTTGCCCAAAGGTGAAGAGGAGGCGGAGATCTTGCAAAGACGGCAAATCTTTGAAAGAAGAGGACTCGAACTCGGAACAGCGGTTGGATCAAATCTGCGAGCAATGTCGGAGTGGCCTGCACGAGGAAATGATGCTTCTCTGTGATCGGTGCGACAAGGGATGGCATCTGTACTGTCTTTCGCCTCCGCTGGAGGCGATTCCGGCTGGGAATTGGTACTGTTTGGACTGCCTGAATTCGGAGAAGGATAGCTTTGGTTTTATGCCGGGTGAGCTTTATTCCCTAGAGGCGTTTAGGCGATTGGCGGATAGGTTTAAGCGGAAATGGTTCGGATCAGCAAGGGCATGTCATGCGGATATTGAACAGCGGTTTTGGGAGATTGTGGAGGGATCGGCTGGCGAGGTAGACGTTATGTATGGGAGTGATTTGGATACTTCTAAATATGGAAGTGGTTTTCCTCGCCCTGTTGATGAAGTTCCGGCCTGCGCCGATCGCACTCTATGGGAAGAACATACAGCTAGCCCCTGGAATCTCAATAATTTTCCGAAACTACATGGTTCTATGCTTCGGCTTGTGGATGATAATATTGCAGGCGTTATGGTTCCTTGGCTTTATGTAGGAATGCTGTTTTCGTCCTTTTGTTGGCATTTTGAAGACCACTGCTTCTATTCAATCAATTATTTGCACTGGTAATTCTCTAGATCTTGAAGACTTTACTTTGAATTTTTAAAAATTGGACTCCTGCTCTTTTCCCATCGCGTTGGTTTCGTTCACGTGTGATAAATTTGTTCTTATTTCTATAATTCTGAATGATTACCAATTGATTTAAATGATATATTTAGTATAGTAAGATACATGGAAGAAGAGAGATACAGTAGAATAGAATTGAAAGATTTGAATATCATATGGAAGAGAGAAAATTTACCAAAATTTACCAGAGAAATTTCCTTTCATATGAAAAACATACAAATACAGTCAATTCAAAGGTAGGGCATAACTTGTTTACACATTATTTATAGCAAGTTTTGTCTTCCATTTTGAGATAGGCCTTGCATGAAAATCCGTCGATAATGTTTTATTTTCAAGCAACACCAATAAGTCCTCCTAGTTCCTATATCATGTTTAGTTGGCACCTAAATCCCTATTTCTGGTTTAATTCCAATATGAATTCAGACTAAATCTCTATGAGTAGTAAAATTCCTATAAGTTGTCAAATTGTTGAGAAAGGCATATATCAACTCAGGCTATGTACAATCTTGTTTCCTTGACAATATATACTCCTTGAAAGAAAGATCCTGTATTGATGTGAACATTTTAATGGAACTGGTCAATGGGATTAAATATGACAGCGGATATGATAGATCACGGGCTTGGTGTTTGACAAAATGTACTATGTCTGTACAACAATACAATAACTATCTAATAGAAAATGACCTACATGCGATTAAGTGGTCAATAGAATTGTTTGTGGTCATTAACATCGTATGCGCCCCTAGAGCTTGCGTAAGATTATCACTGAGGATCCGTTGCAATGTGGCTCTACTATGAGATTTAAGGTGAAAGTTCAGAAACTTCTTTCAAAGAGGCATATCTCCTCTCATCAAAGTTAATCAAGCTCTTTATGGAATTGAAGAAGTTGGTGACTCAGTCTTGGTTGGTGACACTCTGTAGTTGGGGATGTGGTCTTGTTGGTGATGCAATCTTGGTTGGKGACATTGCAAAGTTGGTGATGCAGTCTTGTTTGGTGGCACTAGCAATTGTTGCTTGATCYGTGGTGAAATTAAGGTTGCAACTTGCTATACATATCAACACATGATTCAATTATAAATCATCTATAGTGTCCATGGATGCTGCCYTTGGTTATCAGGGCACTCTATTAAAATTCCTTGCTCCATTTACCAATCAGATTTACTAGTTGTAATTCTCACAACMCTGTAAATAGATTTTACATGCACATCCAATTGCATGAATCACATTAYAGACAAAAGCAATGGAAATAAACATGCACACATAACTATTCTTAGCAATGGYTCAATGTGGTTTAAGCCATTGGAATAAACTACATGCCTAATTCATATGGGATTACCATTAATCTCATCCACGTAAACATTCCATAACATAATTCACATGCAATCCAACTTAACTCRTGGAATTTAAATAACATCATTCCATAAAGCAATAGATTCAAACACTTATCTCTTATCAAGTGAAGTACACCTAATTGGTTGTTGAGGAGCGATCCACTGCCCAACAATAGGAATCGACTATGGATTCCATCCCCAATCGGGATCATGATACCACAAGGGCAAAGGAAGTTTCAATAGGACTCTAATCTCACACAACCCAACCCATTGCTCTCATAATTTAACCAATCAGCTCACTACGAAGCATTCAAGGCCCTCATCCAACCATCAATGATGTCAATTTTTAAGTATCGAATTTCAGATCTGAAAATTACTTCCAAGTGACCTCAAACAGTAAACTAGAGCTGTTAAGTATCAATGATGTCAATTTTTAAGTATCTAATTTCAGATCTGAAAATTACTTCCAAGTGACCTCAAATAGTAAACTAGAGCTGTTATGACTGAATAATTCTACATTGAAATTATGATAGAAAATTACAACGGAAACATAAAGATCAGAGAGAAATCATCCATGCACAAGAGACACAAAAATTTATGTTCCGTAAAATTTCCGATTGCAAATGTTTGAGGACAAAAACAGTGCTCCCGACAAATTACAAATTCAACAAAATCCCAAAAATCTTCTAACTTGTAAACTTGGTACAAACCCTAGCTGGTTGAAGCCTGTATGACTTGTTGACGTCAGTCGTATGGATTGTATGACCTGTCTGTACCACACGTGCGACTGTCCTTTCTTAGCAAAAAATCAGAAAACAAAATGTCCAGAAACTCTAGGCCAGATTTCTCAAAGTACAAAATTGCCTTTGCTGAAATTGCCACCCAATCTCCTTGGCGCAAGTGCCTACTCACTTATGCCAACTCCATAATATCACAACGATCCTCACATTGCCTCTCCTTTTATAGGAGTCTAAAGTGAGTTTAGAAGCCCTTAACTTACTTTAAGGAGCCTTTCACTAAACTCAACATTAAATTATAATTGTTTATTCCTCCATGTGGGTGTGAAGCCCCAACATGTGGTTGTGAAGCCCCAACTCAATATACAAGGGTTTTTCACCAAAACAAAAATGCAATGTGAGTGCCAACATAGATTCCCACATGCTCGACACCAAGGCCAATGTGGGAATACCTCTCGATGCTACAAAAGCATCAACACTCCCTCTTAGCGAGGGAGGTATTCCTTCCACCATCACCTGGAAGTATGTTAGTCTCCCACACTGGATCCGCTACCACAGTTGTTCTCCAATCAACCTGATTGGCTGCTTCCTCTGGCACAAGCAAATCCTGCTGTATGACATGAACCCTTCTTGGAAGAAACCTTGCTTCTAGAAGCTTCCTGCTCTTGAGCTTTCTGCCTGGCTTCCTCAACCCATAACACCTTCTTGACAGTCTTGGAAGATTCCTCTCTCCCACATGAACCTGAAGGTTGACTTCCTCTAGATGATTGAGTCTCCCTCTGAGCTTGCTGACTCCCTTTGAAGTCTGACTCCCTCTTTGTTTGTAAAAGCTTTGGCGCTACCTGCTCCTTGTTCATTGCCACTTTGCTACTTACCGTAGCTCGCATAGGTTATCCCTTTAGCCTATACAAGTTGCTCTCTCTAACTCCAAGAACCACTGCTGTGTCTGAGCTAGATCTTGTGGGCATGAACAACACCTGTCCATCTTGGAATAAAACCGCATAGCCCTTCTCCTCAATCGCTGAAGCCTGAGACTGAGAGCACTCTCTTCTTGAGTTTTGCCCCCCATAGCACATTTGTCACTCTCAACACATCCTAACTCCACCTAGAATGACATTTTTCCAGATCCCTGCACTGCATGCTTGGTACCCATACCAAGTTCCACTTACAAATCTGAGTCAGACTCTGTGAAGCTCTCGAACAAATCCCGTGCTCCTATCATATGACACGTGGCTCCACTATCCACAATTCGAGTCCCACTATTGGAAATTGCACGAGCAAGGGCTGAGACCAATAAGAACTCCTCTCTAAAGCCTGTCTGCAACCTCATCCAGCTTTGTTGATGATCCATGCTGCTTCCCTCCCCCTTTCTTCCGTTGTGGACACTGTGAAGCATAATGGCCATGCTCATGACAAGCAAAACACTTAACCTTGCTAAGGTCCTTCTTCTTTCTTTGTTCTGGAGATGCCTCTCTCCTTGGAGAATCGTTTCTTCTGCCCTTCCTAGCATGAGCATCTAGGGCTAGGTTCTCATCCTCACTACCTCTTTGTTGGCCATTCTTGGACTCTATCCGAGTCTCCTCCTGGATGTAATCGATCCACAGTCTGTCAAATGATGACATCTTCTCTCGTGCACAAATCCCCTGCACAAATGGTTCCCAAGGCCTGGGAAAACCATTCAATGCCACATTCACCAACTCTGTGTCGTCAACTGCCTCACCAATGGCTACACAAGCTAATCACGAATCTGAGTGATCCTCATGAGGTAGTTAGCAATTGTATCCGATGAGGACATCTCAACAGATTGGAGATGATGCTTCAAAATCAACTTCTGGTTTGCATTCTCACTTTGGTACAAGCCCACCAAAGCATCATACATTTCCTTGGATGTCTTCTTCTTTGAAATATGAGGAATCAAGTGATCCTTCACATAATCCAACAAACACCCGCTTGGCCTTCACTTCCTTGTTCTTACGAGTTGCCAATTCCTGTGCATCCTTTGGATCTGGGACCACCATCTCAACATACACTTTGAGATCATTCTCGTCCAAGAGCAAAAGAAGCCTAGCCTTCCAGACCTAGAAATTAGTGGCCCCTTCCAACCTATATCCTCCACTCTAAGAGTGCCCCACCATTGTGACCCAGAACAAAAAAAATCTGCAACAACAAATCTACAGTAAGTCGTGTCTTAAGAAGACGATCCTTCCCCCTCTCGAGCATATGCTTTGATACCATGTCAATTTTTAAGCATCTAATTGGAGATCTGAAAATTACTTCTAGGTGACCTCAAACAGTAAACTAGGGCTGTTATCATTGAATAATTCTACACTGAAATTATGACAGAAAATTACAGCGGAAACATAAAGATCCGAGAGAAATCATCCATGCACAAGAGACACAAATTTTTGTTTTGTAAAATTTTTGACTGAGAATTTATGAGGACAAAAATAGCCCTCTCGACAAATTAATAGCCCTCTCGACAAATTACAAATTCAACAAAATCTCGAAAATCTTCCAACATGCAAACTTGGTACAAACCCTAGATGGCTGAAACTTGTACGGCGTGCTGATGTCAGCTGTACGAAATGTATGGACTGCTGAGGTCAGTCGTATAGACTGTACAAGTCGTACGGACTGTACAGATTGCATAGACTGTATGGTCTGTCCGTACCACATGTGCAACTGTCCTTCCTTAGCAAAAAATCAGAAAACATAATGTCTAGAAACCCTAGGCCAGATTTGCCAAAGCGCAAAATTTCCTTTGCTAAAATTGCCACCCAATCTCCTTGGCACAAGTGCTTACTCACTTATGCCAACTCCATAATGTCACATTGCCTCTCCTTTTACAGGAGTCTAAAGTGAGTTTAGAAGCCCTTAACTTACTTTAAGGAGCACTTCACTAAACTCAACATTAAATCAGAATTGTGTATTCCTCCATGTGGGTGTGAAACCCCAACCAGGCCCCAACTCAATATACAAGGGGTTTTCACCCAAACAAAAATGCAATGTGAGTGCCAACATAGATTCCCATATGCCCGACACCAAGGACAATGTGGGAATACCTCCCGATGCTACAAAAGCATCAACAAATTGACCATGGCACTATCTTTCACTGCCCTACACAACACTAGGAAGATCTTCCCTTCCTTTGTGAAACAATGCCTCAGGAATCTTCTTCCATTCTAGTTATATTTAATGTAGTGAAAAAGTGTTTATTTTACTGACTACCATCTAGGGATAACTTGGAAGAGAAACACTTGGCTCCAAAACAATCAATGTGTAGTGATACTAGGGTTGTGGGTTTAATGGGGTTTACTTCAACAAATGTGGACATTCCAATAATGTTTTTCATTCAAAACCAATCCATCTTCTCTCATATTTTCAGCAACAAATCCATAACTAGCACAGGTTCTTCCCAACCATACATTGATGGGATTATCTTGCCATTTGTAGGCATAATATCTATAACAACCATGGGATTCACATAGAATTCTCCATAACCAAAGAGAGGAAAAATGGCCATAACATGGGAGAGGGATGCTGACCGAAGAGAATGGATAATGATTTGCAAGAAGAGATCTCTTTTTTGCATGAGATCTACTCTCTTTGCAAGGACGTGACAACTTATATGTGGACACACACAAGTCCAATATTCATGTAAGAGATTGTAAGGAAGTATAAGTAAAAAGGGTAGTACTCCCTAAAGTATAGGAGTCAAAGGTCAAATCACCCATGTACCCTCTTTCATCTTCCCCTCTTGTGGTATCATAGTCCCCTGGTTGCTTCCTTGAGCAACCATTTTGGTGGATATTATGTTAATACATTACCTTTATACATGTTTTTCCGTAAACATATCATCCACACCAAATCTTAGTCCATTACTCAGGGTCAAACACATTCACTAGTTGGGCCTTTTGACTTGGGCTACATACTAGGAATGTTTACAATTGCATTTTACATATTTGCAACATGGGGTCATTATAAACCAACCCACCAAGTTTGACTCCCATTACATAAATCTTGTCAAAAACCGGGGTATTACATTCTCCTCCCCCTTGAAATAACACTGCACTTGGTAAATCTTTATTTCTGGCAATTGGGCCATGTCTTCATTCTTTAGTTGCATTTGCGATGCTGCCCTCTTCATTGCAAACTTGCATTTTGTTGGCTATCTTGGTTAACAATGTACAATGATTCCTTTCACTATTTTGAGATTCTTCGAAGGCCTTAGCATTGTATCCTATACCTACAACAACCATCAAAGGAAAGCATGTAGGTCAGCCATTCCTATGCAAGATTTATTTTAGTGACATGAATTTTAAATTCTCAATTGAAGCACATATATTCATTACACAAGATATAATATGCAATATCAACTCAACACTTATCTATATAAATATATTCTTGATTTATATGGTTGCCATAGGTGAGAATTAACTTACTATCTTCCTTGACAAACCCAAAATATATTGCCACTTGATTCTAGCCAACATATGTCATGATTCTCACAGTTTCGCTAACCTTCATAGGCTGAGGCATTACCTTTTCTACTAAACAGTGCCTCAGGCGATCCATTATTAGCAAGGGATATCACATATTATCTCATTTTTATAGTAACCAATCCTCATTGGTTTGAGCATCCCCTTCTCTGCTAAATAGTGCCTTTGGTGATCCATCCTTTTCATTTTCCATGGTTATTTATCATAGGCAAGGAGATTGTAAGCTTCCAGAGTTCTCCTACCAGGGTGTCCCATTGGCAAACTCAAGCCAATCATTTGCTTTAAACGATCAAAGCATAGCACAAGGTTTCCGGTGTCATCATAGTGTCATCCTCACTGTGCTTTCAAGTTATAACAACCATCATTTGTCCTCACTGGACAAATCCATCATCCCACCTGTATCATAGATATATTCTTACCATAGATGTTATAGTCAAACTTTTGATCAAAATTTTGAATATGTCATTACAATATTTAGATTCCACAAATATGGGTGCTTGCTTATAATGCTGTAGTGTTTGCATGTGGTAATAACCAGTCTTCATTATGGACTTACTCTCATGGCCATATCCAAGACAACTCTCTACCTTCAATATGTCCTCGATAGAGTTTTCGTTAAGCCAAAAAAACATTGTTATTCACGTATCAATCTTTTCATTGCTACTTTAACAACATCACATGGAATGATTACAAACTTATGACACCCCAATACTTCAATCATCTTCAGCTGCAACTTTTTGACTGCAATGAAATATTGTTCATTGTATCAACGATATTATATTTATCATGCATTCCTACAATGCAATAAAACATACATGCAAATATCAACACATTCAAGTATACGTGCAAAGATTCATTTACACATAATCATAGCTTTGCACATTCATATTGTCTACATGATGCACACTTGCATTACCCAAATAATACCACAATGTACATATGCACACTTGCATTACCCAAATAATACCATATAAATCATGTAATCCACCATGACAAGTGACAGGACTTAGCTAACGCTAGGCACCATATTATAGACACCTTATCGGCGCTTAATTGTCCATTTGGACACCTTCCTCTTCAACAAAACGCAACAAGTGAAGGTCCTTCCTTTCTTTGCTTAATAGTCCCTTAGGAATCCTTTCCCTCGAGTGCTCTTCAATGCAAGCAAGAAGGTTATAGTCCTAGACATTGATACAAGCGGGGAGATCATTAGATAGTGTTGCAACGATTCTAGGCTCTTGCAAGTCCATCAACAACATGATTTCACACATGGTAGCCTCTTTTTAATTTTGGGCGTAAATTTTCACTTGCCTTTGTTATGATCCCGTAACCAACATCACACAACATATTATCTCATGATTGCATCAAAGAGTTTCAACAATTTCACATGTGCATATAGATGCCATCAATTAATCTGTCATGAATCATGATATCAAACATTATTAAAGGAATTCTTACCTAGATTCCCTTATCACACATATGCGATTTTACATGGTTCCTCTTACCTGTATGGTTGCCATCAACATCTTTGGCGTTACTTGTTTTGGTGGTGCCTCATGGGAGATTACAACTCTTCACCAACCTCTTGACAAGTATTTTCTTGTCCTCTATCTTTCCTCATGAAGTTGATTGGTATATGCAACTATATTATCAACATCTTCAACTATGTCCCTGAACATTCTTGGTTATACAACCAACAACAACCATAATTAGTCATCATGCCACACTTAGTACATATATAGCAGAGCATATATGCCCATGCCTGTCTAGAAGCACATCACTGCATATTTATTATTAAATGTGTTCACTTGTGCATATACATTCCAACATGGTTCCTCTCTTGCATTTATCAATATTCATATGTTTTAATTATTAGCACATATCAGATTTCTCAAATTAGATAAGATAAACTATTTTAATTACTGCCCAACTACTGACCACAAATAGGTCAAAGACTGCCAAGTACAATAGTGTAGGATAAAAGTGGGAGTGTAAATGTTGCTCCTATAAAAGCATATAAAAGCATGAGGCAAATCTAAACTATGCTATGCTAGATCAGATCAAAGGTCTAAGAATATGAAATTGAGAAGTAGAGTGGTAATGCAGAAACATGCAAGTGTTGCTAAGAACCCAAAAACAAACCCTCTAGAGAGGGAGGGGGGAGGATGCCACACTTGGGGGCATAGGTCAACCACCCTCGAAGTCCTCTCCCCTAACATCTAAGGTCGAAGTGAAGAGCTCTTGATAGATGATTGATTGAAGGATTTAGAAGAATTAGGGGATCTGGTATTGAGATATGTCTTGTTGTTCGGGTGATGTAGCCGTGAGCTGAGATCTAGAGGAAATCTTCTGTGTGATGGTGTTGTGTGAATTGCCCCAAGATCTAATATGACATCCTAGTAAGAGCCTTGTTGGTTGGGCCTGGATGGCCTTCCGGGGTCTCACGAATCTAATGGTTGATGAAATGTTGTTGTTTGCTTGCCTCTTGGTGTCTCCGTTTATTAGGAGCAAAAGAAAGAAAGAGGTAGTCAGCCTGGAGGTGTTTGGTTTGGGTAGGGGTGGTCGAAGCGAGTGAAAGCTAAGGTTGAGGGCCTTCCTCATGTATAGGGTCAGGCATATTTGGTCCAAAAACCAGAAGAAGGTGGAGAGAGAGTTCCAAGACTCCCTAAAAAGGCAATGAAATCAACCTTTGATCTCATAACAGACGGGACACTGAAAAATGAAGTACTTTTTCATCTTGGTCTCATGTAGATGGTAGAGTTGGTAGATCTGGTCTCCCCTTGTGAAATGATGATTAGTTTCGATCGGAAGTCGATGAGAACCCACTTGAAAATTCCCAAGAGGGATCCTGAGAGTGTGCATCTAGTGCCTAAGCATGTAAGGGGGCCGAATAATAAGGTTGTCCCTCAACTCCATGAAGTGCTCTACATAGAAGGCCATATTGGGGTTTAATCCCCTTGGTGGGTTGAGCTAGATAACTTGAATAAACTGTTTGAAGATGTCCTCTCTGATAATCTTATTGAACTCCTACTTGGTTGGTAAGAGTCAACTAGGAGCATTAAAAGAATCTCCGAAAGGGGGGAGGTGATCCATTGGTAGGTAGACAAGTGATCTTCGTAAACCATCAACGAGCTCAACTTGAAGTGTTGATAGTGGCTATGGCCTTTGTAGAGCAGTAAGCAACAAGATAAGGGTAGCGATCTCTACAGGCTAATGAATTAACATAGCATCGAATCCAGTGCAGAAGGGAGGCCAAACCAAAGATGGTTTCAACCTTGAAGGGGAGGGTTACAAACTCTGCTTGAATAATGACTTGGAGAACTATCCTCTTACTTTTGATGATGCAGTTGAGCACGAGAACCTAAATTCTCTTTGTCATGGCCCAATCCAACTCAAGTAGACTAGGTGCCCAAACCTCCAAACCATAGAGGATTGTGGGTTTGATAAGGTTGTCCGTAATAGTGTTACACTTATCGCGATAATATCACCAAAATCCAAGATGGCGATAATATTGCCGATATTTATCTCGATAAATTCAAGTTTTGAAATTATTGCGATAATTTCCTCATTTATTGTGAGATGATCGAATTTATCACCCTA
>ML783625.1:292595-302750 GCA_009831015.1 Picea engelmannii | reverse complement strand
AAGACCAAGAACCCCAGTCATCTACTGGGGCCCTCACAAGGGTCTTTCAACTTGGTTCTAGACCAAAAACCCCAGTCATCTACTGTTGGCCCTCACAAGGGTCTTTTGCCATGGCTTTCACTGCTTTGTCTCATAGCAAGAAACCCCAGGAGTGCACTGGGGGCCCTAGTCTACAACTAGGGTCTTTTCCATCCTCCAGAGAATGGCTCTTGCAACTGCATTAAATTCAACACTCCCTCTCAACAACACCAAGCTTGCCTCGAAAGTATACATACTTTGTCAATGACAGAGGCTTGGTCAAAATATCCGTGTTTCTTCCGTCGTCGGAACATACTGAATATTGAGAGTGTTCTTCTGCACTATGTCTCGAACATAGTGATATCTCATCTCAATGTGTTTTGTGATAGAAACACATGAATCACAAAGAGATTTACACAGCTCTAGTTATCACAGTGGATTACTGTGGGTTCCAACTCAGCACTGAACAAATTTGAGAGGATCTTTCTGAGCCACGCTGCTTCTATACTGGCAACACTTGCAACAATGTATTCTGCCTCTACTGTGCTCTGGGCTATGGAGCCCTGTTTCCTGTTGGACTAGGAGATCATAGTTGAACCCAAGCTAAAATAATATTCGGAAGTACTCTTCCGGTCCATTGTACTGCCCATCCAATCTGAATATGCATTACACCTCCACTAAAGTGTATCTAATCCCATAGGCTATAGTCTCTCGAACATATCTCAAAAAAGGTTTAACAACAACCATATGAATATGCTTCGGTTCACACATGAATTGGATGAGGGCATTCACTACATGATAAATATTCGATCTGGTATGTATAAGATACATCAAGGACTCAAAGAGGTCTTTCGGATTTGAAACTGTAGCTTGATCTTGTAACTTCTTCAGTTTAGAAATCATCGGTGTGGATATGGACTTACAGTCCAACATGGCAAAGTCTGCGGAGCATATCAACTGCATACTTGCTCTTGTGAGAGAAACATCTCACCTGGTTTTTGCCACACCTCTAAGCTCAGAAAATAATGCAAAAGATCCAATTCTTTCATTTCAACTTGTGCTAAAAAGCTCCCTCTTAGTTTGAGCTATCAAAATTTCCTTTCCTGTAAGGAACAAATCATCCTAAGATAACAGAGACCAAGCTCTCGGAGTTTGCTACAATCTATGGGATTCTTCCCATGGATAACCTCTTGCTCAACTTCACTGTTAAGAAAAACAGTCTTAACATCTATCTGGTGAAGTTTTCCAAAGAAAAAATTGCGGCAAGAGAGATAAAGATCTTGATGAAAGTAAGGATCTCGTCATAGATAATCCCTTCTTTTTGAGAGAAGTCACGAGTCACAAATTTAACCTCAATACTGCCATCTGCTGCAGGTCATGGTCTAACTCACATGCAGGGATTGCTCCCTCTGAGTCTCATAAAATGTCTGCATCACTGTATGTGCCAAATGGCTCCCTCTGAATCTCATAAAATCCTATGACTCAGATCTGGTGTCGTATCTCTGCAAGATGTACTTGGTGTTGGTACCAAGTTTAATATGAAAAGCTGAGTCAGACTTTTACCAGGTTATGCTTCTGTCATGTGACCTCACAAACTGCAAGACAAGTAGCCTTATTGAGAAACTAGCTTGGGCTGAAGACACACATGTGCTTTGCAGCCTGCCACCAACTGAAGTTATCTGGGGCATCTTTGTGTATTCAGTAACTGTTAGTTCAAGTCACTGTCCTATTAGATTTATGTCTATGCAAGACCCCTTTTTATAAGGGTTTGGTTTCTGATCAGAGTTACTTAAACTGATCTGAAACTTGAACACGATCTCAAGAAAACCAAGAATCCATCAAAAATAAAGAACACTAGCTTCTAGATTCTCCTAACAAGAAATCTCTTTCAACTAGCATTGGTCACTCCACCAATAATCCAAACAAGTTTACTTTGGCACCCAAACTTGCATCCCATAAGTGTACAAGAGAATAAATAAGATAGTTTTTCACTATCCCCTCCACTTCAAATAATCCAAATAGTACTGGAGTAAGCAAATGTCACAAAGTCCATCTCTTCTACTTGAATCTTACTGCTTAAGATAAAGAAGGTAAAGTATAATGAAAGAGACAAGTTAACTCTAACTCTCTTAACACAAGCATGTGTTCAATGTGAATTTTTAAAAGACTTCTCCTTTCTTTATTTAATGAAAGTGAGGGAGGACAACAATCATAACGTAAAAAATAAAGTTATTTAAGTGGTAATCATGATCATAAGGAGGACATGTGCCACTGCATGTTGGTTCTATCCATTGATGGATAGAGCTGTTATAAAATTTGCAAGGTGAATATGGCAACCAACCATAAAAAGTTATCAACAAAAGTTTTCAAATCCCCCAACCCTTGCATTTCAAAGATTACCCTTAGAGACACCTCATAACAGATCTTGATCAAACTCTTGAGAGGAAGGGCCCATTCTGAAAGAGGCTTTGAGTGATGTCTCTATTAAAAAAAAAAAATTAAATGTGAGATGCATATGGGCAAACCAACTTGGTGACTTTGCCCTTGAAGTCTCTAGACAATCCTATTTCAAGCAGAAACAGTGAGAGGTACTGTAGCCACATGTCATAAAAGAATTATAGGTCTACTACAGGCTGTAAAGATTGTTGCGCCTGAAACAAGGGTCTTAATTGAATATTTGTTCAACCATCTTTATTAATTGAACACCCTGATCCAACCTATGATTTCTTAAGATCTTCCTTCAATGCTTGCATCTCTGAGAACCCTATCTAATATATATGTAACGCAAGTAGGTATATTTTGTACCCAATCATATCAGAACGAAAATTCAAAAAAAAATGTTGATGGATACAATATCCATATCCCCATTTATAGCTGTAGCTGTAACCATGCTACTTGAAAATTAACAATTGGGGATTTCTTGAACCATGGACCATTGCATTAAGCCATGAAACGAACACAGACTAAGAATCACTGTCAAACAAGAACCTTTTCCTGATCAGTAACAATGCTAGGAAGTAACAAAGGCTTGAATCTATACTTCAGCCTGAGAACAGAATGATCAGACAGAAACAAGGAAGATGAGAACAAATTAACTATGGCACGCTTCTAACATAAATAGGGACTAAAAGAACATTGTAAAAATAATGATAGGAATATAATGATAAGCTAACATATCATTGCCCATGGAAGTAAAATCCAAATCAAAACTGAAATTAGGTGCCCTTAAAAGGGTCATCATACAAGTACTCTCTCTTTGCTCCAAAATAGACAGGAAGTCAAGGAGAGCAGAGCATCTTGTGATTTGGTTTCAATGACTGTTGATCTGCAAACCCTGAGAAGTGAATCTATGCAGGTTCAAGTTTGCAGCTCTTGAGCTCTAAACACGCCCTAAGCTCTGATACCATGCTAGAAATAGGGAAAATAGAAAAACAATGTACTTTTAAAATTTTTCTATCAACTAGATTAGCATAGAAGATAAACAGATCTAAAACAAATGATATTTCTGAGTACAAAATAAACTATAGCTTACCTCCAGAATCAATTGAGAGGTGTACCTGTCACATGTAGATGTATGCCTCTGTAAGTATGCTCATATGAAGTTTAGGTTCATAGATCAAACCTCTAGGGTTTGATCTCTGTCAAAAGAACTGTGGGACAGTTTTGCCATGGATAGTAAAACCCTAATGTAAACAATAATAAACCAAAGTCATAAAAGCAAATAACCCCAATGGGAAAACCTCCAATAAACAATGATAGCACAACAAGGAAATCAATTCACAAGAAAACCCTCAGATCTGGAATACAAGTGTCAAACCCTCCATTAAGCAAAACACAAACTCAGATCTGGAGATACAAGAGGCTCCATAAGCAAACCAACTCAGATCTGGAGATACAAGAGGCTCCATAAACAAACAAACTCAGATCTAGAAATACAAGAGCCTCCATAAGCAAACAAACTCAGATCTGGAAGTACAAGTGGCTCCTCAAGCAAATACAAGATCAGATCTGAAAATACAAGTGGCTACAAACTCAGATCTAGTGGCTACAAACTTAGATCTGAAATCAAGTGGTTCCATAACTAAGATCTGAAAACAAGTGGCTCCATAACTCAGATCTAGTGGCTACAAACTCAGATCTGAAAACAAGTGGCTACATAACTCAGATCTTAAAACAAGTGGCTCCATAACTCAGATCTGAACATAAGTGTCAAACCCTGTCACAAAAATGGCAGCCAAGGGAAAGCAAGCTCCCGTGGCCTCACACACACAGCAGCAGCCACAAAGAAGGTAGGCACCTGAAGCCTCACACACACTATGACAGCCACAAAGAAGGCCGCGACACCCATACTCAGTCAATGCACAGTCCGCGGCTCCTTCAAGCAGACATGGGATAGTTCGTGGCAGCCACAGGAGAGATCTCGGTAAGCATAGGCAACAAAAGCAGATTGGAAGAGGTCCAACACATCATAACCAAGCAAGCAGAAGCAACCTGAAGTTCCCATCCAACAAGAGTGCAAGTAATGCCTCAAAACTGAAATCGAGGGTTTACTAGAGAAGCCATACCATAACCAAGAAAAACTAAACTGAGGTAGCCGCAACAAGTTTAGGAAGTGTGAGGAGAGTGAAAGTAAGTGAATGTAAAAATACAAAGGGTAGGGTCTAATTTATAGTTAGGGAGARGGGTTAGGGTAATTAGAATTATAATTAATTATTGACATTTAATTAATATAAATATTAATTAGTATGTCAATTAATATTTAATTAAAACCCTAATTACATAAATAAAACCCTAATCTCATTAATAAAATCCCCATCACATAAAACAAGATCCCCATCACATAAAACAAGAGTGAAAGCAAAACAACAAGGAGTTACCTTTTAAGACAAAGTCAAGGGGAGTTACATAATGGCAAAACATGTCCACATGAGTCTCATAGTGACCTATAAACTTTATCATCACTGCACACGGGGGTACATCAATAATGTGATCAAGTCCATCTTCATAGACACTCCTAGATACATCGTAGGAGAGAGGAAGAGGATCACACATCAACACATCTTGGTATTACACCAAGATCTACTTGGTCAAGAACTAGGTTGCCCCAGAACACATCTGGGGGCCCTAGAACACATTTAGGGTCTTATCCACCAAGGTACAAGACCAAGAATCAACCCATGCATTAAGCAAGGGTTCCCTGGAACACATCCAGGGGCCCTAGACACATCTAGGGACTTACTGCTTGGTCCAAGACCAAGAACCCCAATCATCTACTAGGGGGCCCTCACAAGGGTCTTTCTGCTTGGTTCTAGACCAAGAACCTCAGTCATCTACTGGGGGCCCTCATAAGGGTTTTTTTCCATGGCTTTCACTGCTTGGTCTCGTAGCAAGAAACCCCAGGAGTGCGCTGGGGGCCCTAGTCTACAGCTAGGGTCTTTTCTATCCTCCAGAGAATGGCTCTTGCAGCTGCATTAAATTCAACAGCTAGGGTAATCTTCTAACTTTAATACAACTTTATAGCTTTTACAACTCAATAGTGGTATGAGCAATATTACCTTCTACACTTTTATAATATACGTAAGATCATCTCAAAGGCAATATTACCATTCGATGCTTTTCTAACACAAACTGTAGCAACAAGATGCTAAGGATTTGCAAAGCAGCTATTGAATATTAGTGATATTAGTTTGAGAGAAGAGATAGAGGGTGGCGAATAAGGAACACCCCTCACCTATGGGTATTTTAGAAAAATAAAAGATACTATTAAGAATACTTCAACCAAAAATGCTACAGGGGTAGATGCGTTCGACACATGGAGAAATGCAAGTGGAAGGCTCATTAAGTGACAACCAAATTTCGTAATTCCTTTTCATTGAGAGACAAAAACTACATACCTTTGTCGGATTGGGAAACAAGGATCACATCAAGCATTGGTACATTTGTGATATGACTTGGGCAACAATTGGGTAGGATGATGAGTCCTCTTTTTGAAAGCTTTCATGACTATGTTATGAGACATTGTTCACAAATGGTATAAAGATATAAAACAGGTCATTTCAAAATATGGTAGGAATTGAAAATTGTATTAGTAGTAAAGTGTAGATTGATAAGTGTTGACAATGAATTTGCAGATGGCATATTCAACCACAAACAACTGAAAGGGAAAAACACACATGTCTACAATTTGAAATCAAAGGATTGAAACTTAAAAGGATGGAAGAGATTGTTTATGGAAGGTTTATTGTTGATTTATGATTGTAGAATTAAAGTTTTACACATTGTTACCCCCCAGATATTCAAGTCCTTGAACAGAGTGCAACCCTAGAGGCACTTAGGAAGGTTGCCTATTGTCACCACAACAACTCTTCCTCCCACTTTTTACAAGGGGGGAAACCCTAGAACCCTAGAAAAGGAGTTTGAAATGTTCTTTTTGAAATTAAGGGATGGTGGATTGCCAAGACTAGAAGAATAAGTGAGAGCCCTTAAACAAGATGCACAATCACAACCATGAAATTACAAGCAAGCAATAATGTGCAACCATGAACAATAAATGAATAACCACATAAGAAATCTTAAATGAAGTAGACAAAGTAGGACAACCAACAATACATGAATTCTTCAACATGATTTTACCACAAGACTAATAGAGTTATAACGTGCCAAACTTAATCTTCTTCCTTAGCTAGAACAACCCTCATACATGGAGTGAACAACCCTAATTAGAAAATGACAACATCAAATTCCTTCAATTATCCATGGTTGCATTAAGAGTTAGGGAGTTCCTTCAGTGATCCAAGGCTACATCAAGTGTTAGGAAGGGTTTCACTTGAACCCTAACGTCCTAGAAAGAGTACCCTTCTTCGAAGACTATTTCAACAGCAAAAACAATGACAATCCTTGCAAAAGCTTGAGTCATCCATGAAAGAGGAAAAGGGAGATGGAATACCTCACATTGAACTTGTCCCTTAACTTCTTTCTCCCAAAAGATTTTCAACTAAGCTTGGAGGGGAACTCCCACACTTCCAACCGTACCTTTGGCAAATGAATCTCTCTTTTATTTATAGGCTTCCATTCTCTCAAATTAGTGTTTGGTCCCTTTTAGGGTTTAGAGAGGGAAAATGATATTTTAATCCATAAATGTTGTCCTTCCACCTATGGTGTACTCCCCTAGGCCTTCTTCATGGGTGATTACAACGTTTTAAACCCTAGTGTAAATTTCTCTAAAACCAGTAAATTGAGTAAGAAGATCAAATCTAAATACTATATTGGAATTATTTACTTCTTTATGTAGCGGAAAAATCAGAAAAGCAAACCACACAATACACAATTAATTTTCTGCTCAAATCAGTTCTTCATTTAATCGTCAGAACTTTCAAGAGCTCCCTTAATAGGGAAAATGGATCTGAAAGGAAAAAACTACAAATCACTGCAAACTTGAAAAATAATAACGCCTTGTAATCCGGTTTCTGATGACTGAGACTGGTCATAGGGACTGTACGGATCCCTACGACTGCACAAATCTGCTGTATGGATCCGTACGACTGTACAGATCTGCTGTACAACTTGCTGTATGACTTTTGCTGCCTCGGTTTGCGTGCAACTGAACTGTTGCCTTCGACTTGCTATTGCTGCATCTCTGTCTTCTCCCTCGCCCAATTACTCTCTCTGTGTGAATAATGAATGTTTCTTGTCCTTTACCCTCTTCGTCCTTTTATAACATTGACTTGAGCCAAATCCCTAGTCTCAATGTTTAAGATCTAACGGTGAGATCAATGGCTCTCATTTAATTAAATCATTAAGCGACTTAACTTACGTCACTTTATTAATTAAATGTCACTTTATAAAAAAACGTTCACTTTATTAATTAATTAATAAAGTGAACTCTGAAAAAGCATAGGATACATTTAAATGACGATTTCCACAATAAGACACACTTGTGGAAATACCTGTCTGAGCTACAAACTTTAACACTCTAAGCTTGTCTCTGAAGATGACGAACTTGCCCTTTACTAAGGGGTTGGTGAAGATGTCTGCCAATTGCTCATTTGTAGGAAATGGTATCTAATCTCGATGTGCTTCGACATATCGTGAAACACTTGATTCTCCAAGAGTTTGAGGCAACTTTGGTTATCACAGTGGATCAAGGTCGGGTCAAGGTCCTAACCAAACAATCCTGTGAGTAGCTTGTGAAGCTAGATGGCTTCACAACTAGCTAGATTGGCCGCCATGTACTCTGCTTGAGCTGAACTCAATGCCACTCAGGTCTGCTTCCTGCTGAACCAGGAAATGATTGTTGGCCCCAAACTGAAACAACACCTAGAAGTGCTCTTCTGATCTGTATCACTGCTTTCCCAATATGAATCCGAGTACCCCTCCAACCTCACACCATCACCACCAAGGTATTGCAATGCATATCCTACTGTGCCCTGCAAGTGTCTAAGCAAGTGCTTTGCTGCCACCCAGTGAACCTCCCTCGGCTCCACCATGAACTGGCTCAAAGCGTTAACAACAAAGCTGTCTTGGTCGAGTGTTGTCCAGGTACATCAACGAACCAATCAACTGTCGATATTGTCTGGGATCTGCCAACTCTGAATCTGAAGAATCAATCTTCCTCAGTTTGGTCACCATCGGAGTGGCCATAGGTTTGCTGTTCTCCATCCCGAATCTCTTCAGGATCTCAAGATTGTACATCCCTTGTCCAAGGAAGATCTTGCCCGATCGCTGGCAAACCTCAAGTCCCAGAAAGTAATGCATTGGTCTGATATCCTTCATCTCGAATTCTGACGCTAAGTCTGACTTGCACCTTGCAATCATCAACATACAACACCAAGATGAGGACCGCAAATCCAACAAACAATAAGTATAGGTTTGGATCTGCCTCACTATTGGTGAAGCCCATGCCCTGCAAATAGCTGTCAATCCTGGAGTACCAGGCTCTGGGTGCCTGTTTGAGTCCATACAGGGCTTTCTTCAGCCTGCATGCATGTGTCTCCCTGTCATGAACCTCAAACCCTTGTGGCTGCTTGATGTAGACTTCTTCCTTAATGAATCCTTTGAAGAAGCCTGTTTTCACATCCATCTGATGGATGCTCCACCCCATCTCAGAAGCAATAGATAATATTGCTCGGATAGAGGAGTATCTGGCTACAGGAGAAAAAGTCTCCTCGTAGTCTACTCCCTCTTTCTTAGAGAACCCACGAGCCACAAATCTGGCCTTGTACTTATCCACATTGCCATCTGCTGCATGCTTTACCTTGTAAAGCCACTTGGAAGTCACCGCTAACTTGCCCTCTGGCCTTAGTACAATCTCCCAGACATCATTCCTCATAATGGAGTAGTGCTCCTCCATCTTGGCATCTCTCCACACTTGCTGGCTGGCTGCCTCCTCAATGTTGGAAGGCTCTGAGTCTATGATGTTGGTCATCAAAGCCATGTATGTCGGAAACTTTCGAGGAGGTCTTTTCTCTCGGAATGTGGTCCTTGGAGGCTCAACATGCTTCCGCGTATCCCGCAAGATCTCGTCAAACCACTTGGGCCTCCTAATTGAAGTCGAGGGGGATGACTGCTCCTCCACCTCCTCTGAAGTCTATCTCCCTGCACTGGAAGTCTCTGCTCTTGACTTATCCTTCATTTCCACCTCCCGTGGCCCCTGTGCAATTGTTGGTAGGTCTTGAGATTTCCTAGATGCCAAGTTCTCCTCGAACTTGACATCTCGGCTCACCACTGTCCTCTGCTGTTTTGTCAGGCAGACTCTATAAGCCTTTGAATCCTCGCTCTATCCCACCAAGATTCTCCTCTCTCCCGAGCGTTGCAACTGTAATGTGGACATAGATTGGACAACCAAAAATCCTGAGATGTACTATCTCAGGTCTCTTGCCTGTGAAGGCCTCCTTCGGTGTCTTATCCTCCAGTATCTTATGTGGGCTCCTATTCTGCAAATACACAACTGTATTGCGGGCCTCTGCTCACAAAAACAAGGGCAAGCTCTGATCATGGATCATGGCCTTTGCTGCATAGATGATCCACTGGTTCTTCCTCTTTGCAACCCGATTCTGCTGCGGGTTGTAGGGAACTGTCTTCTACTGTTTGATTCTTTCTTCCTTGCATAAATCATTGAACTATGTAGAGGTGAACTCA
>ML783625.1:248448-258786 GCA_009831015.1 Picea engelmannii | reverse complement strand
CAAGTCAGGCAATACACATGAAAGGATGGAGTACATCGACAACCCCTGGTAACAATTCATGTGGAAGTTATTACATAAGTAACAGCTGGAAGATAAGTCGAAATCAGAATCAATCTTGAAGAAACCTAGAAGAAGTAAAGACAGAAAGAAGTCAACAATCAAGAGCAAATTGGAAAAAGACTTGTAACACTTTGCAGAAGGCAATAACGATGCAGACGAAAGCGTGGACTCTGTTAGATGGAGGGAGTCGATTATATATTTCCAAAAGAAGAGCATGCATTCATGCATAAAGAAAAGATTAGGAGGGAGCTAATCCTAAATTATATGATCCATTGAAGATGATAAAGTATCTATCCATGGTAGCAACCATGAAAAGAAGCACGTGTTCAGTGTGACTTTAGAAGAAGTCTTCATCGAAAAGAAGCCTTAAAGTATCCCTGGTTGTCCATCCACATCCATGATCCTATGATGAAAGAAAGAAGTTGGAATCTTCAGGGCTCTATAGAAAACTCCATGGACCCAAGAGCTAAAGAGAAACATGAGGAAGAACATGAAGATTCCAAGATAGAAAGAAAAAGCCAGAACACCTAGTCATTGTATTGAGAATCACAAGACTACCAGCCCGATCTGAACTCACCAAAAGCAATCAAGCAGAGGAAATGAAAGTTGTGATGAAGAACATTGTATGGAAGACTTATGAATGTAAGCATTGCGAGATCCAAAACTAGAGGTTCTCCCAGATGGAGGGAGAAGACTGTGATGATTGCTTGTTCCAGTAAACCAGACATACCTCTACATGAGCTATTATATTGTTCACAATATCCATGGGTTGGAGTTTACATTAAATGAATGCAAAGATTGTTCTCCAAAATAATTGAACAAAAAGCGTATGTAGAGAAACCTCAAGGCTTTGAGGTATACCAGAAAGAGACCCTTGTATGCAGATGGAAGAAGACAATTTGGTGGAGAACCTCCAATGCACAGTAGAAGCGTGGTGAAAAACTTTCTACAACAGAGATATTGTATCAGAATGGTTACTCAGAACTCCAAGATGATGGATTTCCAATCCATGACAAACTCTCATGATAGCAGAAGAAGTACCACTTGGATATGTTCCAGTTTGATGCTTGCCACGATGTTGTGAACTAGCAGGAAACAAAAGAGATGAATCCAACTATGATATACTATAATGATTAGAGCTATATGAAGCCTTCAGAGAAAACTAGTGTTCCAGAAAAACCGAAGTACATTGATATCAAGCATTACATTATTCGTGATGAGGTTCAGAAAGGAGAAGTGGTTCTCCAATATATCTCCACAGATGAGCAGATAAGCAGATATTTTGGTAAAAGCCTCTATACAAGATGAAAGAGTTTGCATACTCAAGAAACAAGCTAGAGCTCGTGGAGACGACTTCCTTATTGAAAAGGGAAGAGATGACTCCCAGGTTGGGAGGGAGCACTGATATGTTATTGATTTATGGACAGTCATTTTTCAGTTTGAAAAATGGTCTAGGATGAGCAGTTCCTTTCTAGATCGGAAAGTGGTTTGAGATTTCTGATGGACATGCATTTTCCAGTTCGGAAAATGGTATAGATCGAACGGTCATTTTCGTAATGAAAAATGTTCGATGGATTGTTGATGTACCATAGACATCGATTCCCCTTGTGGCCAGTGTGGGGGAATGGTCTAGGACAGTCTCTCTTCTTGACAGTCACTCTCAATAGTGGTCAAGAAGACTAGTCCGCCTCGCCGGACAATCATTCTTTCGAAGCTCACGGTTGTGAGCAGTTTCGAAGAATGGTTCGTTTTGGAGGTTGGTGTAGGACAACCATTTCCATAGGAAATGGTCCGGACAGTCATTCCCTAGGGCGGATTTATTCTCTCCAGGTTGCACTTTGCTTAGTACTGGAGGAATGGCCCAGATAGGTGAATGGTCCAGGTTCAACAATCAGGGACATGCACTCCCTAGGGAAGATTCATTCTCTCCAGGTTGCACTTTTTTTAGTGCCGGAGGAATGGCCCAGATAGGTGAATGGTCCAGGCTTAGAAATCAGGACAATTATTCTTCTATGCTTGAAAAGAATAGTCCAGTAGCTCATGGATGATGTTTTACCTTCTGAGGGCAAATGCTCTTCCAGATCTCGCAGATGTGAATGGAAGAATGGCCCAAATGATTCAGTTTATATCATAACATTGTTTTTCTGTGTAGGTTGATATAGACTGTATGTCTCTGAACAGTAGATGTATGCTACTGTGGTGGATGTGTTCCACTAATTGTGATTATATGTCACTGATCAAGTAGCTGTGTGCTACTTGGTGTGGTAGTGTACCACTGGATTGTAGTTGTGTACTACTATGGATAGACACAATTGTGTTCTATTGAATGACATTGCTTTGATTGCCTTGTAAACTATCAGAAGTATTGAAAATGATTATCAGCTAGATGGATGATCAGTGTACTGATGGACAAAGATTCTCCAGACGGAAAATGGTCCAGGATATTTATTCTTCTAGGACATATGCCCGGATTAGAAGAATGGTTTTTGTATCACTCCTTGGAGTGAGTGACTTATTCAACATCATGTCTGATTACTCAGATGGAGTATGGTTTCGAGAGATGATGCAGTTGATGTTGTCAGATGACACTGATAGTGATGATGGTGTTCGTGATCTAATCATGAGATAGTTTGTACGACTATGATGATGCTACCGATTCAATGGTATGTTTGTGCTCAAGACCATTGCCTTCAATACCTCCTTGGCTAGGAGGGAGTGTTGATATTATGGTAGCTGCGGGAGGTATTTACCTCCATGTGTAAACCTGACGAGAATAGAATATTCTGGGAAGCAGGAAGAAACACTAGATAATTGATGAAGAACCCTAGAAGACAAGTCGTCTCAAGAGAATGATTTGTATTAGGTTATTAGCCTCCAAGAGAAGAAGTCAGCTAAAGGAAATATTATATAATAAGTAATTAGCACCCAAAATGAGAAGTCAACCCAGGTAGTCTGGAAGAAACAATATAAATATAGGAGGCTAGTCTTCATTTTGGCCAGTATTCTCAAAACTGTAGAAGTACACCTGTGCGCACTGCAGTTGGCCAGTTTATGCGCAAGTCCTGAGAGCAGCTGCTGCCGACAGTTTTGCAATTTGCATTTTCGATTTTCTGGGTTGGACTCTCTGATAAGCTTTTGTTATTCTTTCTTGGTGCTCTATCCTTGGAGAGAGGTGTGCCACCTTTGTTTGGCTATTAAGCCTAGGGTTTGCTTCCAGAATCTTTCTCTGTCAAGGTTAAGGTGCTCGGAGGTGGTTTCGACCTATGGTTGGTTGACAATATTGGTATATTGTCTATGTTTAAACGAGCACATCCATTATATTCTAATAGTCCTAGGTGAAAGCTTGGGGCGTCCTTCAAAGAACCATGTTAGGGGCATCCAAATCAAAATAGAATATGAAATCAAGTAAACCAATGTTCATAAGATATACTAGTCCTTAAATCATGCAAAGTAAGTTGTTACTTAAGATATAAGCCACATGAATAAATCACTCAAGTATACCCTTCAAATGTCACACCAGCGCAGGACTTTATTAAGTTGGCAAGTTTGAATATGGGAGGGCCTTCATCAAACCCTATTAAGTGTGTCAACCGAAATAGTGGAAGAAAAGACCCATGTAGAGGGATATGTCTCGAGAGAAATAATGAGAAAAGAACTCTTCGAGAGAAAGTTTGTTAGTGGTACGTGTTGGGATTACTTCATGGCTTACAGTGTCATTGAATTCATTTCTTTGAGCGCCTTTGTGGAGGGTGCACTTGCTCTTGAGTTACCACTTTCTAAGCGCTACGTTTTTCTGAGCCCCTTTATCTGCTTTGCATCACGCGTGCCATATCCCGTAATAAGGCACAACGTCCCGGGTGAAAGCTTGGGGCATCCTTCAAAGAACCATGTCAGGGGCATCCAAATCAAAATAGAATATGAAATCAAGTAAACCAATGTTCATAAGATATACTAGTCCATAAATCATGCAAAGTAAACTGTTACTTAAGATATAAGCCACATGAATAATTCACTTAAGTATCCCCTTCAAATATTACACTAGCTTAGGACTTTATGTGAGTTGGCAAGTTTGAATATGGGAGGGCCTTCTTCAAACCCTATTAGTTGTGTCAACCAAAACAATGGAAGAAAAGACCCCGGAAGAGGGATATGTCCCGAGGGAAATAGTGAAAGAAAAGAACCCTTCAAGAGAAAGTGTGATAGTGGTACATTTTGGGCTTACTTCATGGCTTATGGTGTAATTAAATCCATTTTTATGAGTGCTTCTGTGGAGTGTTCGCTTGCTCTTGAGTTACCACTTTCTAAGCGCTATGTTTTTCTGAACTCCTTTATCTGCCTTTTTATTTGGCCTCTTATCATATTTGCAAGTCCCCTTTTATAAGGTTTCAAGCTATAACATAACTTCTTGGGACTGGGGCGAACGTAGAAAGGGCAGAGCTCAAGTTATGGATTGGCTTTTGAGAGTCCTTTGCTATCATTTCTTTATTTCTTTATCATCATTCTTTTTTCTTTTAGCAGCAGCTGCAATCAACCTCTGGGCCTTCAACCGCTCTTTTCATGAGATAATGGACTGTGACCCATTACGAAAGTTTAGTACATTGTGATAGGCTCTAGGATGGAAAGTGTTAACTATGGTGGTGAACAAAACGTTACCCTTGTGAGGGCCCCTGAGTAGTAATCTTTTTGCCTAGGCCTTGACAACACAGGACTAGGGCACATATGTTGGCCACCAAGGTGAAACAAGGCAGCAAACATAACTTTGTGAGCTAGTGATCCATTATCCAACTTCAACCAATTATTTCATCCACATGTATAGTAAATCAAGCACAACACCTCGCATGAAAGAAGGACTAACATCATCCACATGCTGGCCACATGCCCAAGATCATCATCCACATGCCCAAGAAATTAAGCACAACACTTCGCATGAAAGGACTAACATACTTCATGGTGACGCTGGCTTACCATCTCCCATACATTGATTTGACTGGATGTGATGAGCTTGGTTGATCTGGAGTAGAAAAGACAATCTGAGGGGACCTGCTGGGCTGCTATCTGTGGACATGCTGATCATCATCATGGTTGGGGTCATTGTCTTCATTGCGAGCCATGAGACATGATCTCCTCTAGTTACCCCTAGGCATGGGGGGTAATAGTGTCGAGGAGGGGAAACTTCATGATTTCTTGTTCCTAGGATCAAACTGTTCATTTTTCTATTGTTCTTATCCTTCTCATTTTTTATTTTCATAGCAGGCTTTGAAATAGGCTGCTTTGAAATTGTTGGAATCTTTGACTCTTGTGCTCATAATTCTTTGACAGGTTTGTCCACAAGGATTGAATTGTTTTCCTTATCTGAATGGTTTCCAAGCAAGCAGATAGTCTGTTGCAATGGGGTCAACATGTTCTTCCCCATCTCAGTGTAACTCGGGAACTTCTATGATATTAGTTGTCTCAGGGTCCTTTGTTCAGTGACTGGCTTGACCCAAAGGTGGTTAATCTTGCAAATTCTTCCACCAAGTGGGCTTATGATGAGTTAGTGTTATTAGTTGAGATGCATTTTCCTTTTTGGGAAAGAATCTGCCAAGTTCCCATGTTGAAAACATATTTTGCAATGAAAGGCAGTATGTTCATCATCCAACACTTGCATTTGGTTGTGGTCATCACAATCCAACACTATTGGCAATGGGAGACCCTTGCTCAAATCAATATTAATGCAGATTTGGGCCATGGAGGAGGCTTGCCTATCTCCAGCCTTAGAGGCCAGAGTAATTAACTTTTATAGGGCATTGTCAATGCCCTGGAGAGAATTACTATTCCAGTATTCCATAGGGAGATGAGACATTTTTACTGAGATTGGGATTGACAGTAACATTTCTGTATGCAGAGTGAAGTCCAATGTCCATGGTATCCTAAAGTGGTTATCTTTGGCCATGAACCAGGGGCCATTGCTTTGAACTACAACAATGTCCTCCTCCACTGGACATTCCAAATTAGAAAACACCTAGCACAGGGGTGGGTCAACACTATATTATCCAAAAGAGAAGCCCCAAGACTCAACAATCCAAGCTTGAAGGCCTTTCAGCTTTGGCCAAAAGGTGTTGAGTCTGCAGATCAGCTCATGGGCTGAGTAGTATTCCTCTTTTTCCTTGACCTGGGAGGGATTCAACTTCAAAATTGGTGCATCAGCTATATTCTCAATGCAAAACAATGTGGTTGGGAGCAAACCCAAGTGCATAAGCATTCTTTAAATGACATCTTCCCCGGGGTTGAACCCACAAGGAAGATTCTTTGAAGCTAGGGCAAGCTGGTCCGAATCCTCGTGGGAAGTAATCGCTCCCCACACAGCTCTCACAATGACAATGAGTGCACCAGAGGTTGAGAATAAGGCTGAAGACAAGAAACTATCATGCAGATTATCAGCTGCATTCACATCTTTCTGTCTCTTCCAAAACTAAAAACTCTTTTCTCAACTTTGATTTTCTTAAACTAATTCAATTTTAAAATAGTGCCAAACTCACGAAACTCCTAAATTGCTCACATACCAGAACCAGAATCTCGTGGAAACTTGGAAACACCTAGGAAACTTCTTGGAAACGTCCAAGTGCCCATGAGGTGCATGGACTCACAGGAAGTCTAAAAATCTTTAATCTAAGAAAAATGAGGACAAATTAACCTCTAATTAGTTTCTAAACCTGCCTACAAATTAGCTTATCATTCTCACTTTCTTGCAAGATAGTGTTATTTGAAAAAAACTATATATATATACCGTGTTTCCCCCCACATATCAATTTTAGGGGGTCAGGTTTCCAGGTGTTCCTGGTTCCGAAACTAGTACACGTTTCGTACAACTCAGGTGCCAAATGGTCAACACATTCTTCTGTTTCAACAAAACCCATTATCTGTATGGTGTACACGAGATTGAGACTGCACCCTTCTGTTGCAGTTCTCACAATGACAAGGAATGCACCAGAGGTTGAGAATAAGACTGAAGACAAGAAGTTATGGTGGCTGGGGAACAGTCCTATCCGCTGATGATATGCTGCGTGCACATTTTCCCGTCTCTTCAGAAACCAAAAATTCACATCTCAACTTTTATTTTCTTAAACTATCGGATTTTTAAAAAGTGTCAAACGGTGAATAAGTTCTTCCGTTCCATCAAAACCCATTATCTGTGGTTACTTTACAAGCTCTGAGTTCATATTATCTATCCACTGTTGCAAACTAAGTTGGAACTAATTCATAACCATGTCCCACCATTTTCTCAGAAATAGTGTTATCTTGACTAAGATTTATAGATAGAAATTCATGAGTATGCATTCTGCTGGTTTCTTTTTTCAGAACAACCTCTCTAATATTGTAATTCTATAATACTTTGGACTCTTAATTACTTGCATTTCTCAACTATAAGCTTGTATGTTTATTAAACACTAACAAAGTACAGAATGCCTTTTTCTGTTATAGAAAATTAAGCTACTTATAATCGATTGTAAATTTTCAAGTTCTAAGGGTGTTCCTGTGCGCATGATCCATTTCCCTTTTCTAGGTGCATGTTTTTTGATTGCCCTCCTTGCTGTTCCAATGTTACCTTTTCTCCTTTATTGGCCATGGGATTAATCACCTTAAATTTAGTCACTAATCCTATGCTGGCTCGTCTTTGTTTCCTACATCTCGTGTTCTAATTGTATTGAGGCATAGATTAGAGGGACAGCTCATTACTCCTGTTTGAATAATTATGCGGCAATGGACTAGTGCTCCACTAAGTCTTCCTCATCTCCCTACTAGCTTGCCTTGCATCTCACCTCTAGGTTGGGTCTGCTTTTGTATCAATAATTGCATTCTTCTTCCTAGTGTCTTTCAGAAAAGTTTGTGGTTGTTGCTGTCCCCATTTCTCTCTTTGATGCCTAATGTTGTCCATGTTTGGCGTGGGTTTTGGGGCTGCCGATCTGTCGTTCGGTGTCAAGGAGATTCCCTAGGTTGACCCACTTAAGAACTGGCTTCCATCAAAATATTAGCATTGTTCAGCTGACTCTTTCTGGTATTGATCTGCTTCTTGTTGGCTGATACAACTTGCATCACTTCAATCACACCTCGTTCAGAATTCCTTATCTCCCATTCTAGGTGAACATGTTCTTAAAGTAATTAGGTACAATGTTTATTGCATCAGTGTAACACTAAACCTAGAAAAAATGACTATTGAAAATGTTGCGTACTATCATAATGTTAATTAAAATTATAGTGACTACAAATTACATAAATTCACAATGATGTTATTTATGAATTTTAGGGGGACTTGTTTGTAGACCATCACAACTTTATACAATAGGTGGCACTTACCCTGTTGATGAAACTTCTCCAAGCAATCCTGCCGTTACAGTACTTTAACACACTTATTGCATATTGCTAGACTGCCTTTTTTATTTGTTTGTTATTTTTATAGCTTGTTATTAAGTTTTTTTGTTTCCATCTGGTTGGATGCATTTACTTGTTTGGCTTTTGTTTGTTCTGTATACTTTGACTCTCTGACATTGTATTGGATGTGCTTCTATCTTTCTGATCTGAAATTTGATGTTGTTGATTCAAATGTTGCAGGAACCCGGTAACTTTGTTATAACCTTTCCCAGGTCTTTTCATGGGGGTTTCAATTGTGGTAAGTATTTTTTAGATTTCTTGGTAGTTTAAATAACTTTTCAAATATTTTAACCATGCCTAAGTATATGAATGTCATTAGAGTCAGCAATGTTGATGAACATATTCCTGAAATAAAATTTTCTTTTCAAGGTGTATTTTGTTTTTTAAAAATGGTGCTGAAAGTGTAATTTATTTATTAGTGATCTCAAATTGTGGATGATTGCAGGATTGAATTGTGCAGAAGCTGTGAACTTTGCTCCTGCAGATTGGTTACCACATGGTGGATTTGCTGTGGAATTGTACCGTTTATATCACAAGTCTGCAGTTTTATCACATGATGAGTTGTTATATGCTGTGGCAAAGGTTACTTTCTGTAGAGCTATCTTAGATAATACGTAATGGATATATTTATTTATCATATTAATTTTTAAAGTAATAGATTATTTCCTTTGAAATTATGACATTAGTATCTTAAATGTATATATTGTATGAGGTGTTGCTATATATTGTATCAAACTTTGCTGATTTAGTGAAAATATTCTGTGTTTTATTGCATTGATGCTTATAAAGGGTTTTTTAGTCTTTGTTACATAATCTTTTATTTTCCATTTGGTTTTCATAATAAAGCATTTGAAGCAAGATCAAGTGTCTTGCTGCACGTGGTTTTTCCCCATGGTTATGAGTTTAGGAAGGTGACAATAAACCGATTAAAAATAGTATGTTTTTGAACATGAGTTAATTGAATGTGAGTGCACAGGTATAATATTCATGGGAGCAAGAAGAATGCATTTGTTTTTATAATTCAACATAGTAGTTTTTATACATATGGACCAGAAACTAATGGAATGGAAGTGTACATATGTACAACCGTTCGATGGACTGGAGGGATGAAAGTTGAAACACAACATTCATAATAATGCCTTCAGTCGTGAATATAACTCATTGAAAGGGGGGTTTTATACTATTGGAGGTCCTATATATGTGATGGTTGGGGTCAACTATTTAACCCTACCAACTTGTACCTCCTAATGAGGATTTCCTAATAACATCCCTCCTATACAACTAAAACAATTCTACCTTTTGAAGACATTCTATCTTTGTTGAGTCTGTGTGTTTTGATCACAATGCCTATAAAGCAAATGTCACTAAGTGGGAATATACTAAAATATATACTATATCTTCATATGAAAGTTTATCTAACAGTTAAATCTCCTTGTCCCGAGAGTCTTGGTCAGGCAGAATTCTATGCTACTCATGTTCTTGTTGAAGATGCACTAGTCTCTAGGACTGATGTTGCCCATGTTGTTGAAGATGACATTAAGGATTATGCTGGTGTTCATCTCCTTCTTCGAGATCTTTAATTTTTTAAAAGTGAGCTGACTTGTAATTCTAACCTTTAGGCTAAATCTGTTCATTTTGATTCTCATTAAATTTAACCTCCGTAGGCATTTCTTCCACTTTCTTCACTTATTCGAAATACTTCTGTAAATTTTGTAATGTTTACAGTGAAGCAACAATTGTAGACTTACTTATCTGGACTTTGAGCTTTAGGGGGGTGTCTTTATTGGGATGGCACTACAACAACAATTCTCTACCACCTAGAAAATTGTGACTTTAAATTGAGTGCTTTTCACCTTGGAACTAGCATGT
>ML783625.1:224095-247935 GCA_009831015.1 Picea engelmannii | reverse complement strand
TCATTTTAAAGAAAGAGCTTGTTCGTGTAATCAATACTGAGCGCATTAATAGAGAACAACTTTGGAGAAAGGGTGTTGTGAGAGGATCTAGAATGACTTCTCTAAAGCATCCTGAGAATGTTGGTGGCACCGAAGAGGTATATTTTCAAACATTTATTTGCAGGTTTTGCTTGTAGGGGTCAGTTTCTTAATTTTTTTTTTATCAAATTGGCTGCTTGTTTATTTTGCTAACCAAAATTGATTTTATATTAGGCTCATTGTATTTGGTTCAAACATCTTTCTGCAGGATCCAGAATGTATCATATGCCGATATTTTCTACATCTTTCTGCTGTTGTGTGCAGCTGTCGACCAGATGCTTTCGTCTGTCTACAGGTACATTGTCTGAGTACTCTGTTACAAGTGACTTGCCAGGAATAATACCTGTCACAGGTCATGTTTACAGTTCTCAAACTCCGAATTCTACTCCCCAGTGCATGTGCATTGCTATATAATTTATATTGCAACACAACGAGAACGATAGATAATATTAATAGGTCCTGGTTTTGCATAATTTTTTGTCAAATATTTTGAGCACAAAGGATGTATTCTACTAAGAATGTTTGCACTGGCAAACACCATGCTCTTCTTGATTGCATTTTTGCGTGTTTTACTGATTGAAAATTCATAGTTTGTCTCTATACTTGTATGGATTTGTTTTGTATTGTAAACAAGTAGAATAATCGGTCTTGGCTAGTGGTGTGACGGAATAGTAATAACATAAACTTTAAAGTAATGATGTTTATAACCTGACAATTTGTAGATTTATGCCTATGCATGCTAATGATCCTGTGGACTGAATACCTTATGGGAAATCGTTATTTATGCAGCATGCGGAACGTCTCTGTGAATGCAATTCGGATCAGCAGTGTCTTCTTTATCGTTATACCATGGCAGAGCTAGAGGACTTGCTTTATATGGAAGATGAAAATTTTGCTGAACGAGACAATGTCGTGAAGGATAGGAGAGTCCGAAGCCGAAGGATATCTGCAAAGCAGTCTACATCTTCTCAAAAAAAACATCTAGTTAAGAAGGTTATTCCATGCTTCTTTTATATTTTAGGCTTTAGCTGATTCATTTTTCTTTCTTGCACTCTGGGTAATACGTACAATGGGTAATACGTATCATTGTTAATTGATCTGTAATTGCTCCTCGTATGGCTGAGTCGATTCACCAGTATGGATATTATTTTTTTTTGAAGCGGAATTAAGTGTTCTTTACTGTGCTGGTTTATTTAACCTTACTGCGCCCTGTTTCTGATAAATAATTGCTGTGTAATATCAATCAGTCTTGCTGTATAATTGTCTTATGAAAGTACTCCTATCACATAACAATTCTGAGCTGAGTACATAGGCATTTTGATTTCTTTGGAGTATCTATTTGGATTTTTAATCCACAAGTAGTTTTCTAAGTGTTTATTCTGCTTAGCAGAATCTTATGATAGCAACTGATTTTATGCTATAACTTTTAGTCTTCTAGATGCTGCTTGTATTGTTCTTTGCCAACTTTTGCAATTTACTAGGAATTTACATTTGGTAAAATATTTTTAAGGTGTTTTTGACACATGCTTGTTTATCCTGATTTAAAGTAGGCATAATTCCTGCCAATGAGAAATATGTGAGTTCCTTGTGGTTACAGTTTTTTAATGTTGGAAAATTTATTGAGTTGCTGCCTGTGTAAAATATCGGCAACCATTGTAGGTTTTAAATTCCATCTTTGAATAAGTGAGATATTTTCTTGTTAAATTAGAAGTGCAGGATTGCAATTAACTTCATTTATCAGACCATTATGTCAGGAATCAATAGTTAGCACTATCAGATGATTGAAGTATTTGATTTTTATAGTCTAAAAAATGTAAATATGATTTGATTTGACTGACATGTATGACACATTTTAAATGGAATTCTATTTTGGTGCATGCCAGCCAAGCCACTGCTAATTAAAAATTTTGGTAGCAGGAGATATAGAGTCTGGACTGATTTACAAAAAGAACTTTCAATAAAGATTGCATCCTTATATTCTGAGAACATGATCATATTAAAGCATATGATTTCAAGCTATACAAGTGTGAAATCACAAGCCTAGGTGACTAAAGTCCTTATGATCTCAATTAACCAAGTAAATTGCCGAATTCAATTAATGCTGAAATTGAATTTCAGACCATAGCATCATTCACACAATAGATGGAAATAAAATAGTGGAAGCATAAAATCAATTTCACACATACACAGGTAATTACTGTTGAGATTTGTGTACCTTGGGAAGTGGTCCCCTTGTGTTTGTGAGCCTCTAAACACAAGTGGGAAATACTATGTACTATGTACCTTGTATTTTATGTCTAAGTGGGAAAATCTTCATGGTATCAGAGCCTGGTGGCTGATTTTTGAACAGCATTTTGTGGACAGTCCTAGACAGCTTTTGGGCAGATTTTGTGGATAGCCATTGACAATATTTAGTGTCAGCTTGTTGGCAGAATTTTAGAGGAGAGTTGTAGGACAGTTGGTGGACTTTTGATCAGTCTCTTTTCACACCTACTTGTTAGGAGTGAGGCTGATTTTTTACGACCTCTTTTCACACCTATATTGCTAGGAGTGAGGTTGTTGTTGGACTGCCTCTTTTCACACCTGTGTTGACAGGAGTGAGGCTAGCCTATGCGTGTGGAGGATAGGCTAGCCGGAGCTAGCAACTGGTCTCCTTCAAAGGCTAGGATTGTCTTTGTCCTAGAGGACCTGGAACTATGTGATATAGTTGTGGCTCATGTTTTTGTTCCTCCTGCTACTGCTCCCGTCTTGGCCGCAGAGTTCAGGAAGAGGAACAACAAGGCAAAGAGAACTATGTGTGATGAAGTGAGGGATCACATTATACCCCACTTGACTGGTAAAGACTATGCATATGAGATGTGGGCATCCTTGTGCAAGCTTTACCAGGGCTCTAACCAGAACCGGAAGATGGTTCTGTTTACGCGACCCAGGAGTATTCGTATGCTCAAGAATGAGTCGGTTACTTCTTACCTTGGCACATTAACTCAAATTAGAGATGAGCTTGCAGTCGTCGGAGAGATAGTGGACCCAGACTCTATGGTGAGGACATCCTTAAACAACTTTACCAAACCATGGGGCCTATTTGTTCGAGCCATTGTTTCCCGGGAGATCATGCCTACTTGGGAGAGACTTTGGGATGATTTCGTCCAAGAGGAGATGAGACTCACATCAAAGACTTCTGGACAGCAACAGACATTGCAGGGTGATGAAGATCTTGCTGTTTGGAGAAAGGGCAAGAAAAAGGTCGACAAGGGAGCTTGACAGGGTCCCAAGTTTGGGGCCACGGCACATGGAGAGAGCAGTAGTGGGCAGAAGAGAGATATGAGCAAAGTGAAGTGCTTTGCTTGTAAGAAGATGGGCCACTATGCTGGACAGTGTCCCAACAAGAAGAAGAAAGGTGGTACAGAAGCTACAACAAAGGAGGTAGAGTTTTAGACATTGTTTGAGAGGGAGCGTGCCTTCCTCATTTGTTGCACTTCAGTTGAGATGATACCTAGTATCTAGTACATAGATAGTGGGGCTTCGAGCCACATGACTGGTGTGAGGGAGCATTTGAATGATCTCAGAGAAACAAAGGTCAGGATGGAGATTGGTCTTGGTGATGACACCTTAGTTAGAGTTGCTGGGCGTGGCATAGTTATCTTTCAGAGAGACGACATGCAACTTTATTCATCCAGGGATGTTCTCTACGTCCTTGGGTTGAACAAGAATTTGATTTCAGTTTCCATCCTCCAAGATAGGGGTCTTGAGGTGTCCTTCAGAGGGACATAGGTCCTCATACACCCTAAGGGGTCCTGTCTCACCTCAGGGCAGGTGATTGGAGTGAGGGATGGGAAATTGTTCAAATTGTTTTTTCAACCACTTCATGCTTTGACAACGAGTAGTGACAACAACAATCAGTTATGCGAGTTATGACATCGGAGGATGACTCACCTTCATCATGGGGCTCTTGGAGAACTGATAGGTTGTGACAGGAGTGCCACAACTCAGTTCAGAGCATCACGATGTGTGCTTGGTAAGTTTACCAAGGCTTCTCTTCCAAGCAGTGACACCAGGTCAGCTGGGGTACTAGATTTAGTACACAAATGTGTGTGGGCCCATGTCTCGGGCATCCTTGAGTGGTTGTGTGTACTATCTCACATTCATTGATGACCACTCAAGGAAGACCTGGATCTATATCCTGAAGACCAAGAGTGAGGTCTTCAAGAGGTTCCAAGAGTTCAAAGCTCTTGTGGAGAACCAGGCAGGAAAAAGGATCAAGGTCTTGCAGTCAGATAATGGAGGTGAGTATTCCTCCAATTAGTTTGTAGACTTCTGTGCCCATGTTGGGATCGGAAGACAAATGACCGTGCCTTACAACCCCCAACAGAACGAGGTTGCCGAGAGGAAGAATAGGGTGATCACAGGTGTAGCGAGATCTATGTTGCATGATCAGAGTTTGCCTCTTTACCTATGGGCAGAGGCGAGTGCTACTGCAGTTTACCTGTAGAACAGGAGTCCCCCTAGGAGTTTGGGGAAGATGACTCCCGAGGAGGCCTTCACTGGTAGGAGGCCCGATGTCGAGCACATCAGGTTTTTTGGGTGCTTGACCTATTCTCTTGTCCCCTCAGAAAAGAGGACAAAGCTAGACCCCACAACCCAGCAGGGGATTCTAGTTGGATACTCAGAGGTCTCCAAAGACTACCAGATTTACATTCCATCACTGTAGAGAGTGGTGGTGAGCAGAGATGTCATATTTGAGGAGGGTAGGGCTTTTCAGATATCTCTCGAGTCGAGAGTCAGTGTGGAGGATGATGCAGAGGCACATATTGATGTCTCAGAGGGAGCATATCCTCAGGTTTCTGGCACGCCAGTTTTAGGATTGACAAGGTGACCTTGCACAACTTCAGGTTCACAGTCAGAGGGTGTTCAGGCAGAGGGGCAGAGGCTTCAGGATCTCAGAGTGTTGAGACTAGACCTGAGGCAGATACTCTTGGGCAGGGAGATCTTACTTCTCCTTTGACTACTTCAGGGAAGAGGAAATCGAGACGGTTTCAGGAGACCCTGAAGGAAGCCAAGGAGAACGTAGGAGAGCCCAAGAGACAGTTCAGAGAGAGAAAACCTCCAGTGAGGCTTGGATCCTATTTGGCTATGGTGACGAGTATCTCAGATACCGAGCCACAAACATTTGAGTAGGCAGTTGATCAACAAGTTTGGCGAGAGGCCATGCTGGAGGAGTACGACTCCATTATGCGCAACGATGTTTGGGATGTGGTTCCGAGGCCAGTGGGGAAGTCAGTTGTGACTTCTAGGTGGTTGTACAAAACCAAGTATGTTGTAGATTGCAGGATAGAGAAACACAAGGCCCAATTTGTGGTGTGAGAATTCTCTTAGATAAAGGGAGTCAATTATGATGAAACGTTTGCACCAGTTGCGAGATACACCTTGATCGGGAGTATTATTTCCATAGCGGCGAAGATGGGTTGGAGGATACATCAGATTGATGTAAAGACCGCATTTCTAAATGGATTTATAGAGGAGGAGGTGTACATTGAGCATCCACAGGGGTTCGAGGTGAGTGAGAGGGAGTCTCACGTGTGCCTTTTGAGAAAGGCACTATATGGTCTGAAGCAAGCTCCCAGAGCTTGGTATTCACGTATTGACACATACTTTCTTCAGATGGGTTTTGAGAAGAGCGATGCTGGTCCTAACCTCTATTTCATCATTAGAGGCGAGGACACACTCATTCTCATTCTGTATGTGGATGACTTGTTCATCACAGGTGCAGAGGATCTCATAGCTGAGTGCAAGCTGGGACTTGCATTAGAGTTTGAGATGAGTGACATCGGGTTGATGCACTATTTTCTGGGTATGGAGGTATGGCAGGAGGAGGGTCACATATTTTTCGAGCAGGGGAAGTATGCTGCAGCTATTATGAGCAGATTTCAGATGGAGGACTGCAGGCCTATGTTGACACCCATGGTCATCAACTGGATGAAGCTTAGTGCTTCAGATTCTCAGTTGGTGGATGGTACAGTTTATAGACAGTTGATCGGTTCACTTATGTATCTGGTCAACACTAAACTAGATATTTGTTTTGCCGTGAACACTCTCAGCCAACATATGGTAGAGCTGAGGAGTGTTCACCAAATTGGGGCAAAACATGTGTTGAGGTACATTGTTGGGTGAGTTGGTTATGGCCTGGACTATATCAAAGGTGATGGAGTAAGTTTGGTTGGCTACACAGACTCAGACTGGGCAGGATGTGTTATTGATAGGAAGATCACTTCAGGGTGTTGTTTTGGTTTGGGGTCTGGACTTGTTTCCTGGTTCAGCCGGAAACATAAGTCAGTTGCTTTGAGTTCCGACGGAAACATAAGTCAGTCAATACCTCACAAGACTGGTTGATTCTCCAAATCTCCCTGGCTAGCCTCAGGGTGGCCCACATGGCCTCTCATTGGAGAATGACTGCCGATGCTGCCAAATTTAACACTTGTTGTACTCAAATACCATCAAGGCATATCGTCTATCCGATGAGGTAAACAAAAAGTTCATCCTTTCTAGATATGTGGTTTTTCTTGAATCCACTAAGAATGACAAAATTGTTGAGCGACAACTTGATCATCTGGATAGATTCACCCATGTAAAGACTTATCATGAGTTTGTTGATGAGATTCCACTTCTTGAAGGGGGGATCACTATCTTGTATCAATCTCTAGAATCTCCTTTTGAAGTGCCATCTCCCTCTCACGAAGAAGATCCATGCACTTCATGAGAATAAGGAGTTCAATTGGATGATGTGATTGAAAGGATTGAAAGGTTGAACCTTGATGGGCATGCAACACCATCTCAATTAGTGGAACAACTTTGACCATCATAGAAAGGTCCAAAGTGGCTCACAAAGACACTTGAAAGTGTTTGTGCTAATGAGGTTGGAAAGAAACAAGACAAGATGATGGAGGTGATGTAGATAATTCAGATTCAGGTGATGTAAATGATATGGATGTTTTATTTGATCGTGAATAGACTTTATTTACTGACATCAAACCAACTTCCTTTGAAGAAGCTGCTTCTCATGATGAGTGGAAAGAAGGCATGCAAAATGAGTATGATGCTCTCATCAAGAATGGGACATGGAACTTGGTGGATCGTCTATTTGGAACCAAACCAATTGGATATATGTGGGTCTACGAGAACAAGTACAAATCTGATGGCTCACTTGACAAGCATAAGGCGAGCCCTATGGCGAAATGATATGCATAGAAATAAGTCATAGACTATGAGGAAATTTTCTCCAGCACAACAAAATGGGCTACCATTCGTGCATTGTTGGCTTTAGCAACACAAAATAGGTGGACGATTCATCACATGGATGTGAAGATAACTTTCTTGAATGGAGACTTGAAAGAGAATGTCTACATGTCTCAACGAGAAGGATTTGCTGTTAAGGGTCAAGAGTAGAAGGTATGTAGGCTCATCAAGTTTTTGTATGGCCTAAAGCAATCATCTTGGACATGGTACGCAAAGTTAGCTGAGCATCTTTTGAAGATCAATTTCAAATAGTCTTGATGATGCAACTTTGTTTGTCAAGAAAGTTTGCAAAACTGTTGTATATCTTGTGGTGTATGTAGATGATCTTTTGATAACAGGGAACAATGAAGCTTATATTGTATCCATAAAGAAAGAATTGAAGAAGGTTTTGAGATGACAAACATGGGACATATTCATTGGTACTTGTGTATTGAAGTAACTTAGAATCCAAAGTATGTATTCATCTCCCAAAAGAAATACATTGGAGAGTTGTTGAATAAATTTGGCATGATTGATTGTAATCCTGTCTCTAGTCCAATGGAGCAAAGTTTGAAGCTAACATCAAAAGAAGAGAATGAATTTGAGGATGGAACTAAATATAGATAGCTTGTGGGGAGTCTTATCTACCTTACTACTACCAAACCAGATATTTCATTTGCAGTTGGGATCCTTTCTAGGTTCATGTAAAAACCTTGTAAAGGACATTGTGACATTGGTGTGCTGCAAAGAGAGTTCTAAGGCACTTGAAGGGAACTCAAGACTTTGGGATCAAATACTCTAAGGTGGAGGATTCAAACTAGTTGGACATATGGATTTAGACTTTGATGTGGATAAAGAGAATGGTGTGTCTACTTTAGGATACATCACGAGTCTTGGATTAACAACTATCTCTTGGAGATCATGCAAACAATCCGTTCTAGTAGATTCCACTACAGAGGTAGAATATGTGGTTGGTGTAGAGGCAACAAAGGAGATTGTGTGGCTCAAGAAGATACTAGAGGATTTGTAGGAGAAACATATGAGTGCTACTCCACTCTTGATTGACAACACTTCTGCAATCAGGTTGGCCAAGGATCCTAGATTCCATGATTGAACAAAGGACATCAAGACGAAGTACCATTTGATTCGACATCATGCAGAGGCCAAGACCATTTAGTTGATACATTGTTCCACAAGTAAGCAAATTGTAGACATCTTCACCAAAGCGTTTGGAAGAGAAAAGTTTGAAAAGTTCACAAAGATGCTTGGACTTACAAACACCCCTTCGAATTAAGGGGGGAATGTTAGATACCTTATCCTTGGGATTATGGTATATTATAAATATTGTTGTAAATATTAATTTAGGAGAAATATGAAGTCATAGGTAAATGTCAAGAGTCATCGAAGCTCTTAGAAGATGAAACGAAGAGTCATCTCTCAATGTATTTATGCATGACTCACATTAATAAAAATTCGATTATTGGAGTTACTCATTCCTGGCTTGACAATTATAGTAGGTTGTACAAATTGTATAGGCCACAAACACTTGGCCTGTCTTGCTTCTCTGAGTGTGATTGTTTCTGGTTTCCCTTCTCACTTGTTTTTTAGTATGAGAACATATGGAATGGTGTTAGAGACTCTATTTGACCCTGATTATGGTCTTCATTGTGCACGTCTACATCAAGATTTAGATGCAATAATTTTAGATGCTCAACCTAGTTTCTTTCAAGTCTTGCTAATACACCTAGGTTTTCCTTCAGTAGGTCGTCTATGGAGTTCGCCTTCACATCCATGGGTGGGTTCGATTTTTATGTGGTTTTCTCCAAAGTTTTATGGACATCCAAACTTTTAATGACATTTTGCAACACATGGGCATTGGATGTACCTTACAAGTTTTTCATGTATGCCTTAGAACCATTGCATACAATTGAAAAGTTTTTCATGCAAGGTTACATGATTTGTGTGCGCTTAATAGAATAATCAGAAGGATTTGGTGTTGGTGCGATAACCTTTTCAAATATAGGATTTATGGGTGTAGAAATATACATCTTTATAAAATTGTCTATTTACAAAATATATATGCAAAATCTATCAAAATATACATCTTTATAAAATTGCCTATTTACAAATTTGGGATTTGTGAGTGTAGAAATATATATCTTTATAAAATTGTCTAATCACAAATTATATAGGATTTGCGGGTGTAGAAATAATAGAACAAAAATCTACATTCTAAACATCTAGATTGAATGGTACTCCTTGAAAAAAGACCTAATGTTGGATAGATGATGAAAACACTTGACAACCATTCAACCATTTGGAGGAATAATCCCTTGCCATTATATTATCAAATAATTGAGTATTTATTTGTTTGGAGTTCTTTCTTATAGTCAGTATGCTAGTACTAAACTTAATTATGAAGACTCTTGAAAGCTCAATGAAAAAGTTGCCAATCTCATTAATGTGTTGTTCATTGTTCACTGAATCTTGTCGGCAATTTAAAGAAGACTATAAAATGTGAGATGACTACTTGCAATGTTTAGAAAAGGGATCTAAGAATCACTTTTTTTGGACTGAATGCTTCTAGTGAACACGAGCAAGGGTCAATTGTTCTACATGACATCTTCAATGGGATGAAATGTCTTGATGCACTATGGTAGTCACCCTTCGACTAAGAGGCTGCAAGTGGGGGTATTCTATTTTGCCAAAGTTGTTGAGGACTTGCACTTGGCCCATTGTCTTTTCACAAGCATTGGTGCAAACATGAGCATGAGCACAAGCGCAAGCAAGAGCATGAGCACAAGCGCAACATGTCATTAGAGAGATTTGAAGTTGGTGGGGCCAATATCAACACCCTTCTTTCACTATTTTTAAAGCTGAACCAAAATACGTTATTCTGTTGAAAATGAGTTGTGCATGTCTAGTCTTGTAACTTTATGCTTTAATCTCCTTTGTTAGGGTTTCAATATGAGCCCAAAATGTCTAAAAGTAACGGTGGTGTTCAAAGACACCTTTAAAGAATGAAGCACATTTTCATAAGAAGATCCCAAACAACACAATGCCCCTGTGCAATGTATGTCACAAACGAGGCTAGAGGCTCACTAATAACGCTGTAGCCACTTGTGATGCTGTTGTGTGGAGAATGCTTGGGACGTGCAGGAGTTTAACCCTTGATTTGAGGAGTTGATTCTGGCTAAGGTTTGTGCTGAAGTGGCTACGATACTTCTGCTGGTGGTTAGGGTGTGTATGCAGTGGCACTGTTGTTGCAGGCTTCTTGGAAGCCATGTAAAGGTCCAAAAATGAGCACAGGCCACACGAGGAGGAGATATGCTAATGCTTATGGTGGGGTTCATTTGTCTTTTTCTTTGTTTTTTATGAAGGTGCTGTAGATTGTATCATTTGTTGGACATTAATAGAATTATCTTATCTTATCTTATGGTGACTTATTATAAATTTTTTGACGTTATCTTTTTAGAGTTTATAAAAGTATATTGAAGAGTGATCATCATATATGTCGAGAAATTTTTGTGAGAGCATAAAGCTAAGATCACTACGAAAGTGATCAAAATTGTTGAATAGGGGTCTTGGTTATGAAATCAGTAAAGTGTAGAAAAGAACACAAGCCGGGCACATATACTTCAGGCCAAATGCCTTGAAGCAACATTAAAGCATAAATTATAGAGAATGATTTGTATAAATACCTTTTTTTCTCCAATTCTTCTATTCAAAGTTGTTCTATTCCAATGCATTACAGTGAAAAATGAGATGAGGTGGGTTTTTATTAGAGTATACATGTAATGAACTTATTGAATTCTTTAGATATTTAGGTTGGAAAGTATATATTGGACTAAAGATATTGTAAGGACTTTAATTTAGTCTAGTCAATTATTTTGTAATTGTAGAGTACAAACGAACATTCCTGTTATGTACTCACATAAAAAACAAGTTTTGAAGAAATGAAATAATTCATTCAAATGTTTCTCTCATTTGCTGGTGTACTCATTGTTTTCTATATACAATTACTAATATGGTGCTAGAGCCACAATAAGGATTGGCATCAGGGGCATGATGAAGGTAGGAGAAGCAAGACTATAGGACTGTGGTAGCATATCAACAAAGAACTGTGGCAGATGAATTGATTATTAGTAGAGTAGCATGAAAATAAGCAAAGTTGGAAGGCACAGAAGCCATTTGTGCAGAGGAAAATCAAAGATAAGTTGATCAATTTCAATTTACAGTACTAATTTATAAAGTAGAGGTACATACAAATTTATAAAGGGTGCAGGTGGTTGTAGGCATACGGATAAGGACATACGTGGGCAGCATGTGTAGATAGAAGCAGTAGGTTGGCCATAGGGGCTAGAAAATATAGTGGTTGCAATAGAAACATGTAGGATAGGGAGAGGACAGTGCTGGGAAAAGGTCTGAAATAGGTGCGCTATAGGGAAAGGTACAATGTGAGGGGGTGACGAGACAAGGTGTGAACATGGCATTACAAGAATAGGCATGCTATGCACACAGGTATAGTGTGCATTCAATCCTGAACATTGCCACAAACAGGGCATGAACAAGTGCACATGAGAGACTGTTTGAATCTTAAATAGACACACATGAAAATTCACATGGAACAACAAGGAGCATGCCTTAACAGTTGCAGGTAGGAACATGTGTGAGATCTAGGTGTCAGCAACCTTGCGTAAGCACAAAAAATGTGCAAGACAAGTACAGAACAAAAAGTTTACATTGTCATCAAAACAAGCACAAATACAAGAAAATTAAGTGCTAGGATGAACAGGTAGAGAAATTCAGTCATTGTTGGGCCTCTCAACCTTCGGTACTCTCTAGATTACCTTAGAGACTGTATCGGTCCTCTCACAGTGATTGAGGACTTGGATGAGGTGACCTCTTCTTCTTCCACTCTCTTTTGGCCTCCATGTGTAGTACTAGCAGCTCTTGACATGTTCTTGATGCGATTTAAATTATGTATTCATTTTATGTTTCTGTCTATTCCTTTCTTTGAGCTGGTCTTTTAGTGCTGATCTTAGATCTTTTTTTGTTGATGTCAGCGTAGCGTTAGGAGCTGATTTTGTATCCCCACTTTCTGTCACACTGGTCGTACTCTTTTAGTCCCATTGACCTACTTTTGGGGTCATTTGTTCGAAGTTAGTTAAGTGATATTATCTTATCTATTGGTATAGATGTGCCTTTTAGGTAGTATATACAGAGTCTTCTTGACTAGCTAGCTTCATCATTGTATCAAACATTTATCAATATATATATATATATATATATATATATATATTTATCCCCTCTATATATGGATTTATTCCCTTTTATTTGTGATGATGTAACAGTTGTTTTGTCTGTTAGTGTAAAATACAAAAACAATATAAGGAGACTGAAAAGTAGCATGAAGATGTGTAAAAGAGGTATGATGAAATGTGTGCTCAACATGTAGCCATAAGCAAGCAATATGAGGAATTGGAGAGATACAATAGCACTAAAAGAAAATGTGAAGATTCTTACCGAGTCAAGGAAACTATTATCATGGGATTTCAAGACTATAAAAATGGATAGAATTACGATTAAGAGTTCAAGCATACATCAAGGAATACTTGACAACATGGTGGAGAAGAATGGATAGAAAGAGCCAGGCAGAAGAAGCAACTATCTCAGCACCAAAACTAGCACCAGCACCTTTGGAGACAATATCAGCACCTTTAGAGTGGCACTTGAGAGAGAGAGCCCAAGAGAGAGACTCGAGAAATCCTGAAGACTTGAAGGAGGACACTCAATTTTTAAAGGATGGGGCAAATTTTAGCCTCAAAATGGCGATTACCATGAATAATTAGTAATGCACTTATATAAGAGTGATGATGTGACAAGACCGTATATGGGTTATGTAACACTTATGAGGAGATTGCTTGTATGTGTCACAAGTGTAAACATCTGCATAAGTCATGGAAGACTTGTGTTGTGTATGTTGGCAAACCGATATGTTGCCAACAGTCATAGAGTGTTGGAGTTTGTTGCCTCCCATGTATAAAGAAGCCCCCAATAAAATCGAATTGTGTTATCATCACCACCATCAATATATATATTACTTAGTGTTCATGGGTATAAGTGAATTATAAATGTCACTTGCACACACACATCTTAAATAATTTTCTTCTTGTCTTTCCAAACTGTGCAACCTGGATAGAGAAATTATGTTCATCATTCACAAGGATAGTGTTTGGATACAAGTGCTCGTGTTAAAATCTCTAAAGGTTGCTTGGTTAGCAATACCTGATTTGGAGACATATTTACTGGGATATTGAATGGTGCTAAGTGGGTTTAAGTCCTTAGGATAATCAAAATTGACAACTATTGAATTAGTTGGGAGTTATTAGCCTTGTTCAACTGTCCACATGGTAGACTTAAACTTGTTGTATGTCATAAGATAAGGTGAGTGGTAGACTTAAACTGATCTTATCTGTGGTTTAGGGCCTGCAAAGCTAGCACTCACGAGTCACAGCTATTCATAGGTTGACATCATAATTCATAGTGTGAATGGAAGGCTATGTAGAAAAAGTTAAAACTGCAAATTGTATCTACCCTTGTTGGTTTTTCATGATCCAACCAAGATTATAAGTGCGTGGATGCAGTTCATGGGAATCTCGAGTTACACAACCAAGTCCTTATTCCGTTGATTTATGTGAGTAATTCTTTCTTTCCTGTGGATTAATTTTCTTTCGTCAGAAGCACTACTTGAGGTATCACAGTAGTTGAGGACTAGTAGTAATCGAGGAATCACATTATCCAACTAACTACTTTAATGTGAAAGTATTTCTTAAAGAATATTTTCTGTTACACCATAGTAACAATCTTAGGTATAAAAAGATATCTATCAAATTATTCTATTGAGCAATTCCTTGCATCTGTGTGCACCAGATCCTGTTTGATGTTTTAGCAGATTATGTCAATGTTGTTTTTGTCCATCACGAAAGTTGGTTGACGCTGAAAAGAATTGTGAGTCTTTGAAATTTCCTCTATATGTCTTCAAAATTATTTTCCTGTAAATTATTATTTAGGGAGATATCTTTTTCAGTTATACAGTGTGAAGTTTTTAATTTCATGTTGAGATCATTACTGAAGTCAGTCAGTCAGTTTAGAATATGATTGTGATGGAGATTTTAAAGATATATATTGGCATGGTTGTGTAGCAAACGTCCCTCTCCAGGTGGTGACTTGATGGAATCTGGCAATGAAAAATCGTGATGTTGACAGTTAAATTCTTTATTTTTCCAAATTCTGACACTGCAGATGGATTCCTAGGCCCCCATGGAACAACTCCATACTTCAATTTCAGTAATCAAAACTTCTAATTCGAACAACCGATCAAAAATCCTACTGGATTTGTAAATAAAACCCACTGGAAAATAGGGTGTGTTTGCTACATGAATAGCCTATTCCTTATAAAGTTGTACATATTATAATAAAACTGAGGATACTATCCCCTACCGGATTTTCTTTTCCATTGGCATTGGGAGATATGGTTGTTCATTTGCCATGATGATGTTCGTTCGGGTTGGTTCCTTGTATGTCAAGCATTTTGCACTTTAATGTTTTTTCAAAAGATATATTCAAGGTTGAAGTCTAATTAGATCTTAACAGGTGAAAGGACAGAACATCACCTATAAAGAGCTGGCTGAGGCATGGCTTGCAAGTGCACGTACTATTCTTCGTAGCCCGATCTCACAAGATGATATTGATGACATATTGAAGCAAGCAGAGCAGTTTTTATGGGCAGGGCATGAGATGGATCCGGTATTTGCTCATCTTTGGTTAGCAGAAAGTTGCATATCTATGCATTTCAATAACATGAGATGTATTCTTTCTAACAAAGGTTTAATTGCTTTTGTCTGTAGGTTCGATCAGTGAAGAAGGATTTGGAAAGGTTACAGAAGTGGTCTCAAGATTTGAAAGACTGTTTGTCTACAATTGAATCATGGATGAATAAAAAGTGTGGGACATCATTAAAGGTTCCTCTAAAATTGGCCCAAGATTTGATTGATGTTGATCCAGTTCGATGCATGGAGCCAGGGTTCTCAAAATTGAAGGTCTGCTAACTGCATATCAGTTTTTCTGTCATGTTTACAATATGTGCTGCTGGATATTTGTTTTGTCTCATTAGAGGATTTTTCTTATTCAGGCCCTGGTAGAAGAAGCTGATTTATTGGAACAACAAATAAAAGTTGCTTTGTCATCTTCATTACCAGTGAAGGTAAGGAATGATGAGTGTCCTAGAATTAATTGGTAGTCTTCTGTTTCAATGTGAGTTTACATTTTGCCCTTTTCTACCATTTTGTAATTCCTTCTTTTACTGTGAATTATTGATTATATTGAAGAACTTAATTTTCTCTAAAGGCCAATTAGAACCTCTAGTTCTTTAATTCTATTGAGTTGGCAGCAGATTGATCTTTTCTTATGTGTGCTGTGGGGAAATATTTAACATATTCATTGGAACCAAAGAAGATTTCTCTCCTAGAAAATAACAAAGTACAACATCTGCTAAAGTTGTAGCAGGGGTTACTGCCCTTTTAAATGCTTAAAATCAATTATAAAAGTTCAGTAGCAGGAGAAATTTATTTATTAAAATATTAATGGTTGAAGGCCACACATTATATGTTATCCATGCATTTGCCAGATCTGATATCCTTATCTTGCTTGTTATGCAGATTTTTAAAATCTGCTTCATCTTCCAACTTGCTATGATTAGGAATCAAAGCTTCAGGAGTGGAAATAATGTCCTGCTTCCTGCTGCCATTTGTTTTATATCTTTAGTTTTGAGAAACACCTTCCTCTGATAGGTCGAAAATAAGTGGCTATATCATTCAAACCTCTACATCTAAAGGTTAGATTTTGGTAATTCAACAACTGTTTACAGTGGTATTATTCAAACTCCAAGATTACCTTCGAAGATAAATCTTTATGTAGTCCAAGTCCAAACAAATTCTTGTACAAGATAAAAAGCTTTTTTGGATTCATGCACTAATCCAGCTTGCATGACTGGACACAACAACAACTTCGCAAGTCAAAGTGTAAAAGTCAGCTCGCCAGTCTAGAATATCTTGGGCCTTGGCACACTAAAAAATAATAGAATGATATTCAAGATTTGATGTTAGAAAATAGAGACAATTGCATTCCGTGGAAAACATCAAAATAGATTTACTCACGTAAATATGGTAACAGAATTGTAAGCATAGGACCTCTATAATAGTTTATTAGCATGAAGGTGTGAAGGCTGATAATCTAGAAGCTTGTAGCGGTTCTTTTTTATTAGCATATCCCCAAGCATGTTTTTTTTCTTGCTGACATTTTCATAGTCTACAATGTTTGGCATTACAGGATGTATTTTTTTGCTTTTTAATGCTTTTCTTTCTGCTAATATGGTTTAAGTTGTTTTCCTCTTGTTGATATTTTCATAGATTATTCTATCTGATATCACATGTCATCTATAATTTCCATTAGGTTCTTATGTGGCACAAATTCAAAGGACAAAAAATAACAGCACATGAAAAATATAGGAAAAAATGATTTGTTTGTTTGACTGAAATTGACTAAGTTTGACCAATCTTGATTCTCTTTGTTTATGTAATGATCATGAGTGACTGATGCATACAGATTTAGAGTAGTTGCAGGTTTGATTGATTTCTGTCCAAATTTGACTGGACCATGCCTGTTATGGTTGAGTTTCATGGAAGACTGTCAAGCCGAGACAACTCACCGAGTTTCCTGATTAATGGCCAGGTCCTCTTATTATATAACGACTTCTGAATGGAGTTCCCAATAGCTAAAAATCATCCATCTAGGAATGCAGGTTCTGTTTTGAAGTGTTTCCCAAACATAAATGGATAAAAGAACTATAGTAGTGAAATTTTGGAAACTGAGTTGAATAACCTGGTCCTTTGACAAAACCTAGTGCCCTGTTCTGAAACCTTTTTTTTATCTTCGAAAGTGTTGTACTTTTAGATGAAAAACATGTTGGGAAAAGGTACCAGGTAAATCTATCCTCTAAAATTTGCAACCATGCCTGATCATCTCTTTTGTAAGAGCTGAGCAGTTTTTGTAAAAGGCATTGAACCTGTAAATCTAGGCTTTCTGAGGCAATCCTTGAGACTAGTTGATGAAGGATTGAAGGAAGGCAGTTCCTCAATCTTTTATACACCTCAGCTTTTTATTAATAGAGGAAGAGGGTATTGTGTCTAGTTCATGTGAGAACACTTGTCCAGGGCCCTGCAATTATCCTTGATGGAAGGAAAACACCTACTTTATATCAAACTTTGGAAAACCTCTTTAAGAGAAGCAGCTTATTGACTGTTGGCAGGTGGCAGACTAGAATTTGGGATGATCCCTGATATCCAGATGTTGTTCAACTGAAACATCTTGAAAACCTGTGGTCAGAGCTAAGGCAAGCACTGATGCTGTTCCCCGTTCTTTCTTTCCAACTAGCTTTCATTCATTGAAAAAATGGAAATTATGTACAAGGTGAAATGATTTCACAGGTGTGGTTTTAATGGAACAAAATGATTGATGGCATGTGCTTTTAATTGCAATGCTAATGAGACAGTAGATGGTAAATTACAAAATAGACTAAAAGACAAAATAAGTTTAATGACACATACTAACAAAATGTAGCTCAACAGAACATTTTATCCATTAAAGAGATCTCTTAAATGCAACATAGTATCCGATTTCTGTGTCTTGGAGTACAGAATTTGTTATCCTTGGAAAGAGATCCTGCCTTAAATGCAATATAGTTAAACTTGTTATTCCATTTTATCCTTTTTTTTAACATGGATTAATCAAAAGTAGTGATATGAGATATTTGCTGATATTTGTGTAGTTGAAAAGATGGACATGAAGAAATAAATGCTTTTCTTATTATATGAACAGTACAATATTTGGAATGCTCAACATAAAGAAAGAAAGAAAAAGTATACGAATAAAGCTGTTTATTAGCTGCATCTTTTAATTTTATAATTATAACTGCAGTAAAATATCTCCATAATATTTAATTATTAATTTTTTCATCATCCAATGATGTGTAATACCACCTTTTGATTCATGTTAAATATTGAGGTGATATATGGTGTAGCCTGTGCCAATGGACCAATGTTATCAGGACCGGTCTGGAACAGACTGAACTTGGCTGGTTGGAGTGGTTTTAGGGGTTTTGTTGGCTGAGGTTGCCCCTCCGACCAGAAATGACCGGTTTGGTTTGATTTGGTCAGAACCAGTGAAGACTGGCTAGTTTAAGCCAAAATCGGTTAGGACTGGCCCGGTTAACCAGTTTTGTATTGAAGCTCTCTTCCTTCACCCTATTAATTTTCTTTAACCCAGCACTCGGCTAATAATTCTGAATAAAATCACAGCTAGGTTACTCAACAAAACATTAGCGGAAGCATAAAACTGCAACCATACACATTGCACAAGATATTTTTTGGTAAACATCCCCGGAAAAATCCCGAAGGGAAAACCAGATCTGTGTTTGATTTTATTAATAAAATCCTTGGGCTCCCGTCCTGGGTTAATGGCCCATTAGAGGAAAATACAATGCAGCACCTAGCCTAGCCCACCTGGCTGCTATCTCCCTTGCTGCCCCTTTACTCCTTTCCTCAGCCTTGCCCACTCACACTTGGATGAAATGCTCTTCACCCACTTAATGGGATCTGCTCATTGTCCACTTAGTGTGTCTCATCCTCTTACCGAGGCTGCCTTTTATTACATTGAGTTAACCCTAAATCCAAAACCCTAGATCTCTTCCAAAGTGATTAATGGCTGAGATCTAATCTCATGTTCACTATAGTTCTAACAGCTAGGACTTAATCAACTCACTTAAGTTACTAATGCCAACAAACTTAGGCATTTAACTTAATTAATCTCACATCAATCTAACATGTCATTCACTTTAATTATTAACTAATAAATTGAACTTCCTAAGGTTATGAGAGGTTACAAAGACGACTTCCACATGCTAGACATCGAACCTATGTCGAAGTATCTGTTTGATGCTAATACATCAAACTCCCTCTTAGCGAGGAAGGTACTTCTACCACCCGGAGGTGGCTCTATCTTTGCTACCAGTTCTGCTACCATGCCTGCTCTCCAATCCACCTGATTGACTGCTCCCTCTAATAGGAAATCTATCCCTGCCATCTAGCTTGGACTCTTTTTCGAACTTCTTTGAAAATTTCCCTTCGATCATGCTGCTAGAAGCCTCCTACTCTTGAGCATCTTGCATGGTCATCTTGTACCATGATTGCTTTTGGATAGACTTGGAAGGCTACTCCTTCCTACCTGAACCTGAACGCTGACTCCCTTTGAGTTGCTCAACCTTAGGAGCTACTTGCCCCTTGTCCTTTGTAAATTTGCTGCTTGCCATAACTCGTATAACCTGCCCCTTTAGCCTTTACAAGTTGCTCTCCCTAACTCCGAAAACAACTACTGTGTATGAGCTAGATCCTCTGGGCTTGATCAAAGCCTGTCCATCCTGGAATAATACATCATAGCCCTTCTTCTCAATCGTTGAGACTGAGAGCACTTTCCTCCTGAGTTCTGGCACTTATAACACATTTGTCACTCTCAATCAGTGTTTTCAGAATCAAACACCAGATCAGACTGGTCAACCCCAAAAATGCAAAACCGGACTGGACCAGACTGATAAAAAGTCGGAATTAAAAACCGGTTGACCAAAAACTACATAAAATATTCAAATTTTGAAAAAAACATATATATTTATGTGCATCCATATGAATCCAAACCATTTATACACATAAATGCAAAGTTTCTCATTTATATAGCAAGTAAGAGTGCATATAACCAAAATAGCATCGAGTGCAATCCATCTTTGAATCAAAATACATCAACAACGTGGTTTTAGATGGCCTCTAGAGTCCAAAAAAAATCATGTTACATCAAATAAGTACATATCTTGAAGATCATTATTTATATTAGGATCCTCATCATCAGTGTCACCCTCTAAGCGTTAAATTAAGATAGAAAAAGCTTAACATGCCTAATACGTGATTTTACTTGAGTGAAGGGTACATTTTTACTAGGGTCATGACATAAGAGTTCAACAATCAATGTCACCAACATCGAGGTACATAAAGGACTTGGTGCTCTTGATTAAATGCCAGTTCCATATCCTCATACATGATAGAATCCAATGGAAATGTTGCAATCTTGCCAATCTTGAAATCCTGAAAACTGTAAAGTCTGCTGAATTTTGAATGAGACCTGAAATTCTACTTTATCCATATGAAGTCCAATAAGGTTGGAACCACTCTCAAACATCCTGAAACAAGTAATGGTAATGTTAAAAATTTAAGTAAAAGGATGAAAATGAAAGGTAAAGGAGAATGTCACTTTTACTTACCTTAGGTCCCCCCAAACTAATTTTTTTTTTACCCTAAATTTTTTTGAAATCCGCCCCTTTAAGAGCGTTGTACGGGTGCTGTACGAAATCGTACATAATCGACCAGTTCCGGTACAAGCATGCACTGAAGGGATCTGGAACAATGCCATTTTGGATGAAGTCAAGAGGCATATTGAGAGCAGTGTTATTAAAACCGACCTGGTCCGACAAAACTAGTCGACTGTACTGACCTTTCGAGCAAAAATGGTTCCAGGTCGCCGATCCAACCGTTTTTTCTCAGGAGGCTGGTTCGGTCGACTGGTTTTGTTGGACCGGGCCGGTTTTAATAACACTGCTATCAATATGCCTCCAGACTCCATCCAGAATGGCATTGTTCCAGATCTCTTCACTGCATGCTTGGTCCCCATACCAAGTTCTACATGCACGTTTGAGTCTGACTTTGTGAAGCTCTTGAACAACTCTCGTGCTCCTGTCATATGACATGTGGCTCCACTATCTATTAACCATGCACCAACTGATACGACGTCCAAGGAAGTCTGGGAAACTAGTGAGAATTCTTCCTGTTCAAAATTCTTGGCAAACTCATCCACTTGAGTCCTTGTCGACGCAACTACCTCTGGTTGCGTCTCATTTCCACCCTTGTTTGAACATTGACCAGGATAGTGCCCAAACTTGCAACATGCATAGCACTTGACATTTCTCATGTCCTTTGCCATCTTGAGAGGTAGACTCTCCACCGACAAACTTCTTGAACTTTCCCTTCTTTACTTGGCTGACAAGAGCAACATTCTCATCATCATTCTTGTACCTTCTTCCATCCAACTCTTCATCTCGAAGTTCCTCCTGAACGAAGTCATCCCACAACCTTGACTAATCAAGGAGCTTCTCTTGTGCCACAACCCCTTTGATGAACGGTGTCCACTCCTTTGTGAAGCCTTTAAGTGTCGTCCTCACCAACTCTGAATCATCCACTTCTTCCCCGGTTGCAGCCAGTTCATCTCGAACTTGTCAGAACTGGGTGAGATAAGTCGTCAACGTGATAAATGAGGGATGAAGTGATCCTTCACTCGGTCTAGAATTATTCTCCTAGCTTTCACGTCCCTTTGTTTATGGACGGCTAGATCTTTTGGATTTGTTGGTGGGACCACAATGGAGTTTGCAAACTCCTAAATGTCCTTCTCCATAAACACCAACTTGATCCTCTCCTTCCACAGACTGTAGTTGGAAATCACGTCCAACCTATCCTCGAACCACAAACTATATGTAGCCATTTTCCCAATTTGCTGAAAAACTCAAAATCAGCTGCTTGGACCTGTTGCCCGCTGCCTGGACCCCTACTCGAAGCTGCCCACATCCTTCTGCAACTGCCTGAGTCCTTTGTAGGTGCTGCCTGACTACTTCTGTTCGCTGCTCAGGTAACTGCCCACTGCGCGGACCTTTGTGACCCCTACGGTCTGTAGATGGGCGTCTTTGTGGTCCTATTTGGTGGTTGCTAACTACTCGGTGGCTGTTCCTTTGTTGGTTGGCGGCCTCTGCCACCCATGCGACTACCCTTTAGCTGGCGGCTACTTGTTGCTGCACCCACATCTGTTGGCTGCCTCCACCACTCGGTGCCCATCCTCCACGTGCTCTACCGTCAGCATGACTGCTGTGGCGACTGCCCTAGCATTGGCTGGCGGCTGTTGCAACAATCGCCCCTTTCTTCTCCCTTTGCTCTCTAAGCTGCCTGCTCGACTTCCCATGCACGCAGTCTCCTCTACTGCACATACCCCGCCAGTCCCTCCTTGCCACGACTGGACCTCCAACAGTTCGTGCCACTGCTCCTTGCGATCAACCACTACCTCCAACGTTTGACCTCAACAACAATCCACATGCATGTGGCCTGGTCTATCCCACGCTAGCAACTCTTACTGCTTACGTCCAACTGACCACTGTTCCTCACAGCAACCACATTCTCCTGCAACCGCCTTCTGTCCACGCTCCACACAGATTCTCAGGGACTATCACCTTGTCGCATCCTCACATCCCAAAAAAGCCAACTATTGCAGTCTTGCCTACGTTCTCCTCAGCTGCGGCTATCTCAGGAGCAACATGATCCATACGCGGATCTCTCCCAACAATTCGATCTGTAGCTTATTCAGTGAATTTGTATGCTGTACGGATCGTACCACTGATACGACGGCCGTACGACAATACATTTCTCCTTTTTTTTTTTTTTTAATTTTAATTTTTAGTATTGGGTTTTGCCTTACCTGCAGTCTTGCAGTATTTTTAAAATTCTCTGCACTGCAAATAATATTGCCTGTGGAAATCTGGCTTCCTCAGAGACCAAGCTCTGATACCATGTTAATTTCTTTAACCAAACACTCAATTAATAATTTTGAATAAAATCACTTTATTAATTAAAAGCACAACTAGGTTATTTAGTCAAACATTAGCGGAAGCATAAAACTGAAACCATACACATTGCACAAGATATTTCTTGGTAAACACCCCTGGATAAACCCTGAAGGGAAAACAAGATCCGAGTTTGATTTTATTAATAATATCCTTGGGCTCCCGTTCTGGGATAATGGCCCATTAGAGGAAAATACAATGGAACACCTAGCCTAGCCCACCTGGCTACTATCTCCCTTGCTGCCCTTTTGGTTCTTTCCTTAGCCCTGCCCACTTGCACTTGGACACACTTGGATGAATTGTTCTTCACCCACTCACTGAGATCTCCTCATTGTCCACTCAGTGTCTCTCATCCTCTCACCTAGGCTGCCTCTTATTACATTGAGTTAACCCTAAATCCAAAACCCTAGATCTCCTCGAAAGTGATAAACGATTGAGATCTAATATCATGTTCACTTAGATCTAATGGCTAGGATTTAATCAAAACTCACTTAAGTTACTAATGCCAACAAACTTAGACATTTAACTTAATTAATCTCACATTAATCTAAAAGGTCATTCACTTTAATTATTAACTCATAAAGTGAACTTCGTAAGAGGTTCTGAGAGGTTACAAGGACGACTTACACATGCTAGACACCGAGCCTATGTGGAAGTACTTGTCCAATGCTAA
>ML783625.1:120346-134460 GCA_009831015.1 Picea engelmannii | reverse complement strand
GAACTCGAATCTATACACAAACATGAAAAAATTCGCCAAAATTCATTGAAATTTGGCTAGGGTTCGATTTTGTTTGGCGGTTCATGGTTAAAAATTAATAAAAAAAACAAAATGCAAATATCCAAAACAAAAAACCTAAACTCTAATTCACAGCCACCAAGCTTTGTTACCCTACTCTGTTGCCGCCTGCGTCCCATGCCCACACTCCGTCATTCGATTTGCAAGAGACCCTTTGAATTTGGCTTTGACACTTTGATTTTCATGGATCCACGACCAGAGCCCGGCTCCAGATGCTAGCCTACCCAACCAATGGCAGTCCTAACTTCTGCATGCAATACAGTGCGCCTGTAGGCTGGGACCGTGGCCCATGGCCGATCTGGACAGACTACAGTCTACAGTGGTACCCTCGACCGAGTGCAACCAGCTGCTAGCCTGCTCGACAGGTCACAGTTCTAACTTCAGTCTTCTGCACAGTGCACAGTGCGCTTGCGGTCGTGGCCCGTGGTCCACTCTTGAGCTGGACAGACTACAGTGGATACTAGATAGTGGAGGGCTCTGATTGGGGTTTGATACACGGGAGCTCAGGTTTGATGCTCGTAAGACTTGCACACAGCTGCCAACACCCGTGCATAGTTACAGACCAGGTGACTTAGGATTCTGCAAATCAAATTATCTCAGCCTACAGGTTAGTTAGAAACTTATAAATTGATAATTTTTTGGTGCCATTGTGTAGCGGAAGTAGCAGACAACACTAGCAGTGAGAAGAGCAGGCCCTAGGGATACATGAGTGAGTAGAACAGGCCCCAACAGCTGTGAGTAGAACAGGCCCTATGGATACATCAGTGAGTAGAGCAAGCCCTAGGGTACATCAGTGAGCAACATAATCTTCCTTCATACTTCAGGTGCATTTTTTAGAACTCAGAACCCTCTCATTTTAGACTTTAATTTGAAAATCTAATTGCCGTAAAGAAAAAAAAAAAAAATGCAGAACCTTCATTCAATGGCATCTCCAAAATCAACGGGCGAGGCATGGAAACATGTGAGTAAAGATAGGAAAGATTTTGTCTGTCAGTTATGTGGGCATACATTCACCGACTCTTTAACAAGAGTAGTGGACCACCTCCTTAGTATCAGTAATGGAAGTGGAGGTGGTGTGGAAGGATGCAAAAAGATATCTAATGAGCAGAAAGATGCGGTGAAGAAAGACTATAACAAATCAAAGGTAGAAAGGGGAAAAAGGGAGATGAAGAGGCAACAAATTCAAAGGGAGATTGCCATGTCTTTCTTAAACACCATTCATTCTTCATCAAACGTCAATGGCTCAAGTTCTACCCCAACAAAAACAGTTGGAACCACAACATTAAATCAATTTTGAAAACCTGTAGAGAGACAAGAAGTTGATGATGCTATTGCTGAAATTTTTTATGCATCTACAATTCCATTCAATGTGGCCATGACTCCATATTTAAAAATGCATTAAAAAGGACCATTAATTTTTCCAAGGGGTATGTTCCTCCTGGGTTTGAGGGTTTAAGGACCACTTTGCGAAAGAAAACAAAGAACAGAGTGACAGAGAAGTTGGCTCATATGAAATAGTCTTGGAAACATACAGGTTGCATAGTTTGGACTGACGGTTGGCTAGATTTGTGTCATCAACCATTGATTAATGTGCTGGTTTTTTGCCCTTAAGGGGTATATTTTTTGAAGACAGTTAATCCAATGGATCAAGTGAAGGCAACATAAATTATTTTCAGAATTTTGGATGAAGCAATTCAAGAGGTTGGGAAGAAAAATGTTGTCCAAGTTGTCACAGATAATGCCTCAAATTGTGTTGGTGCAGGAAAGATGATTATGGAGAAGTATCCAAGCATTTATTGGATCCCTTGTGCAACTCATTGCTTGGATTTATTGTTGCATGATTTAGCCAAATTTCCATGGGTCAATGAGAAAATACAAATAGCAAAAACAATTGCAAACTTTATCATCAACCATCGTCTCACTTTGAGCATACACAGGAAAAATGCATCTAGAGAGTTGTTGAAGCCTTGTGATACAAGGTTTGCCACATTTTGCAATAATCTAAAAAGAGTTGTGGAGGAAAAAACAAGCCTAAGAGCTGTGTTCTACACTACTGAGTGGGAGAGATCGCACCTTCCAAAAGAATCGAAGGCAAAAATTGTGGAACAAGTAGTGCTCAACAATAATTTTTGGGAAAATGTTAACAAAGTTTTAAAAATGTGTGATCCAATTGTTGATGTGCTCCACATGGTTGATGGTGACAAACCTTGTATGGGTTTTGTTTATGAGGCCACGGATTGTTGCGAGGAAGCCATTGCAAGTGCTTTTGATATTGTGGAAGTTGATTATCACGAGATATGTGAGGTAATTGACCAAAGATGGAAGATGGTGCATAACCCTTTACATGTAGGAACGTGCTATTTATACCTTAGATTGTTTTGGGTATCAAGACATCAAGATGAAGAAGTCACGAGTGGATTTTATGAGGCTATTGACAGGCTAATTTTAGATCCATCAGTTGCATATTTGGTTAGATCTCAGCTCAGGGCATATAGGTTAGAAGAAGGAATATTTGGAACCATATCAGATAAGTATGATAGGGCTTCAATTGCTGCAATAGTATGCTGGGTTTTTTATGGATCGGGGGACCCATAATTGCAAAATTTTGTAATTCGTGTCTTGAGCCAGGGATCAAGTGCATCAACTTGTGAAAGGAATTGGAATGCCTTTGATCATATTCATTGCAAGAAAATAAATAGATTGTTATCTGGAAATTAGAAGACTTGTTTATGTTCGCAGTAACTTGCAATTGGCTTTAAACAATGTGGCTAAAGACTCATCCAATTCTTCTACTCCTTGGTTCATTCTTGTTCCAGATGCCTCGTGAGAGGAAGATGATCTGGGCTTTTGAGAGTGATAGAGCTTGTCCTGAATCCAGTGGTCTAGTGGTTTTACTACCTTGGGTGCTCTTGATGATATAGAGCTTTTTGATGTAACAAGTAGGCCACGGGAACATCAAGAATAAAACTTGTGATCCTGTTCTAGTTTTCTTTTTGCATGCTCAATTTTGTTAAACTTTTTAATGTTATGTTTCATTAAAATGTTTTTAGACTTTGAACAACATGATGTGTTTTTAAGATATATGTTTAATGATTAATCATGTTGGCATGATATTTTCATTTCTATCATGTGTTTAATGAGAGTATTGAATTTTATTATATATATTTTTTAATTCTCAAATTTTGTAGAATTTTGAACTAAATGCCGAACTTTATAACCAAAATTTTAACCATCGAACTTTTGTCGAACTTCAAGGTCGTCGAACATGAACACGAACTGGGTGACTAAGGTTGCAACTTTGTTTGATTTGCTCGCGTTTTTAGTTCTTGGCATTGTTTACTCTTGGAATTTGTGAATTGTAGGGAGTGAAAATTTCAACAATATCATTATGTAAACCTATTGCTAGAGAATATGTCACGATTATATGAATTTGACTTTCCAAAAAATTATTGTTGTTTTCAACAATGTTGAAGTTGTGCTTGTTTGGTGCATTGAATGACAACTATTCTCTGCAATGAAATTGTAGACTTAGCCTCCAATTATAGAGCTCTAATAATACGTTCGATACCTAACTATATTTAACCCAAAAGTGTGTAAAATAATCATGGAAAATGAAAGAGATAACAATTTTGATCAATGTATTAGAATAACCATATACTTCAATGAGCATCACCATATAGATAAGATAAGAAACTAATTTTATTAATGTTCAACAAATTAGCAAGAAAAGGTTAGGTGGACAAGAGAGTACAATCAATTGTTGATAGAGTATGGGAGTGTCTAGAACTCTCCTAGATGCTAAAAAATGACAAAAAATGAATGATAGTAGCAAGGTCTAGGTAAAATAGAGGAGGAAAACCCTAGGATGGATAAAGTCCTAGCTTAACATCAACATCATTCTTGGAAATAAATGTAGAAGCAGAGGAGGAAGAGGTATTCTTTCCTTTGTATATCATAATGAAGGGACTGATGCAAAGCTTGATCCTGTCCTCCGTAGAGTACATGAGGTTGAGGGGGCTCGATGTACAACTTGGGAGGAGCTTTGGTGTGAAATGAATTRTCTCTACTAACAATGATGCCAAGGGAAAAATGTCTTCATAGAAGTCTTTTTGCTTGAGCAAATTCAATGTATAGAATTTTTATACGRTGTACGTTTGGCTTTGGGATCTAGAGGTGGGGGTTTTGGCGAAGAGTTTGTCTGGTCTGTGCATTTGGCTTTGGGATCTAGAGGTGGGGGTTTTGGCAAAGAGTTTGTTTGGTGTTCAYTGCCTCTAGTTGTTGAGGTACGTTGAGAGGGTTGATGAGTTTGGTGGTACTTGGTTTGAAGTGGCTGTGTGAAGTCTCCTGTTTGTGGATCTTAGCCTCATAGATGTATGAGGCTAGGCATCTTTGGTGAAGAAAACAAAAGAAAATCGCAAGGTGTTGGCTTAGTTGGTTAGCGCACCACCTTTAAGGCTTTGCTTTAACTTTCAAAGTCACAAGTCACAAGTTCACGAGTCTTGAAAGAATCAGTGGAACCTCCCTTGAAAGTTGTAGTATGAGAGGCCTGGATGTACAACCTAGGAGGAGTTTTGATGTGAAATGAATTATCTTTCCTAACATACGAGGCCAAGAGAAAAAGCTCGTGATAAAAGTATAGCCAGTTGACCAGACTCAATGGGTAGAATCTTTGTGTGGTGTGGGTTTGGTTTTGAGATCTAGAGGTGAAGTTTATGTCTATCCAGCGAGAGGAAGTCTAGTGCCTCACTACTTTTCTACCAATAGTATCAAGAATTGAAAGAGTTTGATTGGTCCTTATTGCATCTAGTTGTCAAGGTACGTGAGAGAAGGAAGTGATGAGATTGGTGGTATTGAGTTTGAAGTGGTTGCATGAAGTTTCTTGTTTGTGGATCTTCGCCGCACAAACATATGAGGCTTGACATCATCGGTCGAGGTAGTGAAATAAAATCGCAAGAGAACTCCACGAGTCTTGAAACAATTAATGGAAACTCTCTTGAATCTCGTAGTATATGGGGCATTTGAAAACAATCTGCTCGCCATACTATCTTTGGGAGATGGCAAAGTTGAAAAATCCTGTCAATCTGTGTGATGTGGTTGTCCATCTTGATTCATAGATGGTGGGAGCAGGTAGACAACTAGCCAAGGGGGATATTGAGGCTATGAATCCGGTGGCACCGAATATAGTTAGGGTGAACAACGAGATAATCCTAAACTTGCATGAAGTGCTTATAATAAAAATCCAATTTGGTGCCAAGAGACTATAGTTAGTGACTTAGGTGCTATGAATGTATGATTGATAGATTTCATCCTTAGTTTCCTTGTACACAATGGGCATACATTGTTATGCCCATCAATAGGTAGGGAAGCACTCCACTTTCTTTGAGTTCACTTCTCCTCATTGAAGAATATTAATTAACTCTTTATCGCAATTGAGTAGATTAGCCTCCAATTTTTACAAAATGAAGAGAATGTAAATTGCAATGCGGGGAAACACAACCAAGGGACATGTTGAAGCATCCCCCAAATTTTAGGGAACATCATTAGGGACATCAAGGTTTTTGACATAGGGGACCCTACTTGAAATATTGAAAAAATAGAATTTAAATATATGAAAACTGAAACATAAATTATATGTAAATTGTAAAGTAACATGTTAATGATTAACATTTGAAATCTTATACATAACAATGCATTGATAACATACATAATAAGTTGTAAATGATACATGTAGTGATGTAACATAACATAATAATTATGATTCACAATCATCTATCACCATTGTATTTCTCATTATATTAGGACAATTCAAAAGATATATATCTAAAATAAGTGATATAATATACATCAAGTGAAAATGCAAAATGCAATAATGCTTGAGCCTTGAGGTATTCTCGCTAAGCAACAAATTCACGACTCACAACCAACAATAGTGCTCGAGGACTAACACATTCTCTTCTAGTGACAACAATAATGCCCAATAGTCATCTAATTTCTGCATGCACTCTCTCTTCTACATGTTAAAACTTAACTGATAACTCTTCTCATGGTGAGTAAATGAACTAAGCATGTGATGAGACTATGAGTCCTTCGCTTTAGGGTTTTGGAGAGTAGGGCATATTAGGGTACTTGTTCTATTTTAAATTTAAATCTTAGTTTTTTCCTCAAAACATGTGAGTTCGTCAAAAGCTATCATACTTGGTCAAAGAGAATGCTTCATTTTTTGGGGAATGTGTATTTTTTGAGTGGAACGTTCTCCACTGCACACACCCCCCTTCCCTCCCCAAGGAAAATGGGGATGTGTGGAAATGCCCCCCCTTGGAGTATCCATGCTCTGAGAATGTGGGGAGTGTGTCCCTTACCCTCGGGGATGTCTCCTTTTGTAATATTGGTAAATTGTGTCTAGCCATTATTTAGAATGATAGAATATAAATTGTATTTAAATTTAGTTGGGATACTATTAATGACTTATTATTAACCACAACCATAAAGATAAATTTAGACATTGTGCCTAATTGCGTTGTAAGTGATGATTAGTAGGCTAGTTCCAACAATGCAACAATGAAAATTATTGCCATAGTTCAAGGGAATCCCATTATGGTATGTTGAATTGTATGCTAAGGGATTCGAGACCACAAAAGCTATATCAAGCGAGTGGAAAAAGTAAAAAATTCAAAAAAGGTGGAGTCATTAGATACACATCAAATGCTGCTTTGATGGTTGTCGTTTTGATGTCACTTGACCCAATTTTATATGAGGAAGCATATTGAAAGCATGAGTGGGAGAAATCAATGTAGTGGGAATATAATGCAATAAAAAGAACTAAAACTTGGGAACTTGTTGAATTACTCAAAAGGGAAAAACATGATAAGTTGAAGATGCATTTGTAAGAAAATTTATAAGGTAGTTGGTCAAGTTCAAAAATATGATACAAGGATAGTGACAAAAGGCTTTTAACAAAAGTAGAGTGTTGACTTGGAACTTGGAAGAAATTCTTACACCTTTTTTTTCGAAGGAAGACCTCGCGGGATCACCCCCTTTTCCCTAGAATATTTAGATGGATGGTAGCTCAACTGTCATCCAGGATAGTAACTAAAAGCCTTGAGGGACTTGATCGGATTTTGACATATGACCTATGGCCTCCTTGTTGACAACATGCCATGGGTGGATGGTTTAACCGTTGAGCTAACTCTTGGGGCTAAGTAATTTGCACACCTATAGGTAAGATGCAGACAACTAAAGAAACCTCCTAGGGCCTGGTATGCGAGAATTTGATGCTAGAGCACCGAGTGCGGCCAAGTCTGAGGCCCAAGATCTCAAATCCATATAATACAGAGGCTTGGTGATTGTATTGCATATCTTCATCTTCAGTGGGATATCCTAGAAGTGATTTGAAAATAATGGTCTCTTTAATAGGGAAAGAGATGCAAACCGCTTGCAAACTCATGGTTGGTATGCAAGTTTCATGCTAAATCTTAGACATATAAAGAGAATCCACATGTGTGAGAGGTACTTATCTACACAGTATTCCCTTGAAAGAAAAAGTGATATCCAGAAAACTTGTGGGATCACCCCCTCTTCCGCATAATTTCAGATGGAGGGTAGCTCAATTGTTAGCCACTGTAGTAACTAGTAGCCTTGAGGGACTTGATCGGATTTCAACATATGACCTATGGCTTCCTTGTCGGCAACATGTCGTGGGTGAATGGTTTAACCGATTGAGCTAACCCTCGAGGCTACATAATTTTCACACTTATAGCTAAGACACAAACAACTAAAGAATGCTCCTAGGGCTTGGTATGCTAGAATTTGATGCTAGAGCACTCGAGGCGACCAAGATTGAGGCCCAAGATCTCAAATTCATATAATACAGAGGCTTGGTGATTGTATTGAAGATCTTCATCTTCGGTGGGATGTCCTAGAAGTGATTTGAAAACAATGGTCTCTTAAATAGGGCTAGAGATGAAAACCACTTGCAAACTCATGGTTGGTATGCAAGTTTCATGCTAATTCTTAGACATATAAAGAGAATCCACATGTGTGAGAGGTGCTAATCTGCATAGTATGCCCCTAAAAGAAAAAATGGTATCCAAAAAATGTCTCCTTGGTTGTATTGAAACTTGTGATCTCAGTTTTGGTAAGATTGACTGTCCACAACCATCGAAGATCACAGAAATCACGCACTACATCCAACTTCCTTTGGAGATGCTTTGGACTATAAGCAAGTAAAACACTACAACCATATCATTAGCAAGTAAGAGGACTGAAATAAGGACCAGATCAAGCAGAGAACCATCATCACCTTGAGTAGATTTCTTCATTAAATGGTCTAGTTTATCAATGTAGATCTCAAAGAGAGTAGGAGAAAGAGGACATCCTTGTTTGAGCCAAATGGTGCTCTTGATACACTTTGAGAAACCATTAGATGTGCTAAACCGACCTACCATAGTGTCATAAAGCTACATGACCACTAATAGGAAATCAGGTATTTTTGGGTTACAAATTTGCCCCATTTGTTCCGTGGCAGGACTAAGCATAGTGAGGAAATGCGAAACAAGGAGATTAAATAAATCTATTGCAGGGCTTGAAATCATATAGAGGATATTTCATGAAGGCATTAATCAAGGACAAACTTGAAAGGTTTAGAGATGCTTATTTTAAAAGAAAAAAATAGTGATTGAGGGGGTTGTTTGAAGTTAGTGCCCATTTTGTATATTGGTTACCATCTCAACAATGCCACATGAACAACTGGAACATCTTTATTCTAAAAGTAAAATTTAGGAAATTAATTAAGTAGATCTAGCATGTGCAATCATGATGAAATAAGACATGTGCATAGTATGCATAAATTCCAACTAGCAATGATAAAGTTCTATAAATGACAAGCACTAAAAATGTTTTTTGTCTAGTTTTAAAATCTTTTCTGTCAACAGGTTATCTCTGTGTTGCTCACATAAAAATGTTCATTTTTTATTAGCTTATTTTTGGCTATATTCATGGAAGATGAAGCTCTACTTTGTCTTTAGTCTACAATTTTATCACAATTTTGTACCATAATTTTTTTTGGTCTAGTAAAGGCACGAGATAATTCAATTTCAGATACTTTCATGAGGTGTTCTCTTTTTTCATCTATTTTACTTTGTAAAAGAAATCATTCTCACTGCAACAAGATGTTTTCAGAATTTATCGGATAATCCACAATGTTGGTGATTGTTTGTCGACGTTTCAGATCCAGATCAGGATCCATCTTCAGGACATAAAGCCAAGGATAACAGTTGAGGAGAGCAACAATACTTTTATCCTTGGCTTTACGTCCTGAAGATGGATCCTGATCTAGATCTGAAACGTCGACAAACAGTCACCAACACTGTGGATTATCCAATAAATTCTGAAAACAATCACCACAGAAATCTTAACAGTCAAACAAGATGTTTGTAAACAAGGCTATTTTGTGTGATGCCATATAGACATGTACATTGTATACAATAGAGTGTATGATGCAGTGCAAGGTTGCAAGCAGGGTCACACAATGGAGGTTATCAAACACAAAACAATGCTTTGAATAAAAATCAACACAACAATAAAAATATACACACAAAACTCATCCACCCAGAATTCAACTGTCTTTTATTCAATGGTAATGCCTCAAACTCTTGGCTTTACTAGATTCCTAGAATCATCATGGTCTTTGGATTCTACACATACCCAATTCTAGAAGGCTAGTATATGAGAACCCAATGGGCTTTTTCTAACCCATAATTTCATGTTTATGCTCGCTATCTTTGTCTTTTGGCCTTTCAAGTAGCCAAATGTTCAAATTCAACTCTTCGTATTTTAATGGCTTCTAAAAATTCACCAAGGACAAAAGGATATTACACTACATTACAAATTTAGAATTTTAGGAAAATGCCTCATTAAATGTACTCCATTTATGAATGAAGGGTCCATGGTAACATGAAATGCTCTGGCATAGTCATCATGTGGTCCCTCATGCTTAGAATGTATGCGACAATGTTGAATTTGTGTTAATTTCTCAAAATTTCAAGTATGTTGTTAAAAGATTGTTAGATTTTCTTTACTTATAGAGCAATAGAGTTACCAATGTTCTTTTACTTCTTTAACATTAACTTATATATCATGTATTGAGCAATAACAACATAAACACGAGACAAAAGAACATGAGATTTATCCCGGGAAAACCCCAAATGGGGGAAAAACCCAACAACCTTTCTTAGATAGATTTCATTCACAAATCAAGTCCAATCATGAACCAACAGATAAACCCTAGCACAAAGGCTAGCTCAAGGTACAACCAAAAATACCACCCTAGCTGCAGCAACAACACAATACCAAGGTAGCGCACCTTTACCAAGAGTAGCGCACAAGAGAGATACCAAAAAGACTGAACTAGAAGTATCTCTACCACTGCAGTTGCTGCGTCACCTTCCTTAGACTTGCACCTTGCTTTTGTGTAGATGAGAGAGTGTGAGTGTGTGTAACAAATGAGCCAAGGCGCTTCGTATTTATAGTCTTCTTGTCCTCCTAACTAGGCTGACTTCTCTTCTGGAAATATGTCCCTTCATTGTTCTTTATTCTTCTGGGCCGACTTCTCTTCTGGGGTATTTCCACATCTGTTCAATGGTTCTCTTGCTTTCAGAATCTTCTTCTTGTCTAAGAAAGGTCATCTAGGAGGGAAAGTTCCTCTTGCAGCTACCAAAACATTAAAACTCCCTCTTAGCTAGGGATGTATCTTTCACAATGTCTTTATCTAGTAGTCCACTGATTACTTTGCAATCAGCTAGTAGCACACAACTACTACAATGCCATCGGTAGCTCAAATCATCTGTCACAGTCTCTGCAATCTGGTAGCACACAACTACTCCCAATGTGATCTAGTAGTCTTCGTGGCAATCAGCTAGTAGCACACAGCTACTACAACGCTATCCAATAGAACACGACTGTGTCGATCCATAGTAGTATACAACTACTATCCAGTGGTATACAACCACTCTTAGTAGCACACAACTACTGTCGAGAGACACAAAGTCTCTATCCTGCAATCAACTGGTAGCTACACAAGGTACCACCATGCAGTCCAACAGTCTCCATGATTATGCAACAATCAACTAGTAGCACACATCTACTACCATGCCATTAACCGTAATCATAGTCTGCAATCCCTATGACTATGCAACAATCAACTAGTAACACACAAGTACTACCATGCCATCAACCATAATCATAGTCAATGTCTCTATAACTATGCAACAATCAACTAGTAGCACACAACTACTACCATGCCATCAACCATAGTTATAGTCTCATACAGTAGCACAAAGCTACTCCCCTCACGACTATGCGTGTGATATTTCTTCTCTCATCGGGTCTGGTAGTGCATTACCCCCTCAGTCACCTCACATGGTTGATCTAGGGAACCCTTGGCCAGAGGGGTTAGCCGACAGGAGAAGAAACAACACACCTCCCTCTCAACGAGGGTGGACATTTTGCATCACGCTAAGATTTTCTCTGAAGTACTCATACTTCACTGAGCACTCTAGAGAGAGGCTTGGTGAGAATGTTCGCTGTCTGCCCATCCATGGATATGTACTGGAGCTCTATAGCTCCTCTCTGCACCATGTCTCGGATGTAGTGGTATTTGATCTCTATATGCTTCACACAACTTTGATTATCACAATATATCAAAGTTGGCTCCAACTCTAGATCAAATAACCCTGCAAGCAGCTTTCGAAGCCACACTGCTTCACGACTTGCAACATTGGATGCTATATACTCTGCCTCTGTTGTACTGAGTGCCAATGACGTTTGAAGCAACATCCTGATGTGCTTTTCCGGTCCACTGCACTCCTTGCCCAATCAGAGTCTGTATAACCCTGCAACTTCACATCTCCATCTGAGGCATATCTAAGTCCATATCCAACTGTACCATGCAGGTACCTCAAGACATGCTTTGCTGCTATCCATTGTACATGTCTAGGCTCAACCATGTACTAACTCAAAGTGTTCACTGCAAAGCATATGTTCAGCCTAGTGTTAACCATATACATCAAGGATCCGATCAACTGTCTGTACATCGTGGGATCAACCAAATCTGAAGATGAATCATTCAAGAGCTTCAGATTCGTAACCATAGGTGTGGTGATGGACTTGCAGTCCATCATCTTGAATCTCTGCAAGATCTCAACTGTATATATTTTCCTTGGCTAAGGAAAATCTCATTTGGCCTCTGCCACACCTCTAATCCCATCAAATCCAGACCCTTCATTTCTAACTCTGAAGTGAGGTCCCTCTTGCACCCATCTGTGAGCTACTCATCCCCTGTAAGATAGAGGTCATCCACATATAGGATCAATGGGAAACCATTCCCAAGCTCATCAAGTAACTGACTGATCCCGCATATCATGCCGTGGGTGCTCACTTAGGCCTGTACAAAGCCTTCTTTAATTTGCAGCCATGAGACTCCTCATGTATCTTGTGGCTGCTCTATGTACACTTCTTTTGGCTATAGGAGCAAGTGTCTCATCATAATTTTGTCCCTCTTGCTGGGAGAATCCTCTAGCCACAAATCAAGCTTTGTACATTTCTATGCTACCATCTGCAGCATGCTTGATCTTGTAGATCAACTTGGAAGTCACCATTGGCTTCCCTTCTAGTCTCGGAACCAAGGCAAAAGCCATATCCCAGTCCTTCTGATTGGCTTCCTCCTCTGTCACTGAAACAAGGGAATCCTCCTAGGAGGTCTCATATCTCCTCGAAGTCTCTGAAGCTTCGATCTAGCCTTCTGTCTGTCAGTCTTGGAAGACGTCTCTGAATCTGAGGAGGAATACTTTCTGAATGAAAGTCTTTAAGCCATAAACTCTCTTTGAGATCAAGCTCACTCTGAGTCTGCATGCTCCCTTTGAAGCTTCACTCCCTTTGAGTCTATATAATCTCCGGAGCCATCTGCTCCCTCTTCCTGTGCTGACCTCATCTGAAGTCTGATCTCCTATGACCTGTCTTGGGGAAGCTGCTCCTTCCTACTGGATCTGTAAGCTTCTCCAAGTTGTACATTCAATTCTCCACAAACTCTTTTCATCTTTAGCCACGATTCCATTTGAAAACAAAATTGCTCTTATTTCAACAATTATGGAAATGCGTGCTTGAACATTAAAATGCATGCCCGGGGAAAAGTAGACATGCTCATATCTTGAAATTTGAACTGAAAGTACTTATAAACCTTCCACAGCTATCTATGAATTCATATGTATGCATGATAATTTACTTGGCTAGGGATGATACTACATTAGACTCCCCTGGCCAGAAAATTTTGAGCATCCTACTAAACAGATCACCACTGAATAACTGAGATTTTTCCTTCTTTTCCAAACCCCTATTTTCTTTCTTTTCCTTTTTCTCAACTTTAATATATTCTGCAGTAGGTTACAACTCATACCCACCTTCATCTCTGTCAAACTTGTCACTTTCTCTTTCTTCAACTGTTGCAACTTTACCATTGCTGTCATCTGCCGCAATTTAAGTTCAACAGAGCTTATTTCTTCAATCTGCTTTAACCCAATAGATATTATTGCCTTGTGCTGTATTCCAAGCCTAATGGAGCTTACTACTTCCAAATCTTCCTTATACTCAATCGTCAATGCTTTCTGTTCAAGATTGGCTTCACTATTCTGGACTGCACACTTTCATTCTGCATGTTTTCTGGCTTAATCTCATCTTTTCTGCAATTATCATTATTGTCTCCATCATTCTCAGGATTTTGTTTCTATGTTCTATTGTTGCCTTTTCACATCAGTGTCTGTCTCACTCTGATCTTCGAAACATGTTAATTGCACCTCAATTTCTCTAATCTGTTCTTGAAAAATATTCAAATCAATATTTTCCTGTGTAGACTTCATAATACCACTGCATTCTTCATCCTGTCTTTGCTGAATGACCCTTACACTGGCATCATCTTCTTCAAAACAATTATTTAGCAAAGGTCCATCTCAAATTTTGTACAATAAGACCTTCAAAATCTCTGCAAT
>ML783625.1:18093-30331 GCA_009831015.1 Picea engelmannii | reverse complement strand
TATTATCTGGATAATGATACAAATATGACTTGGAAATGAATTAATCTAGTATTTGGTGGAGAATATATAAAGATAAGCATTTCCCATTGACTTTTAGTTTTTAGCTCCCATTTATGTATTGTTTTTTATCCCTGAAATTAACTCATTTATATATTTCTCAATTGATAATGCATTTGTAACATGTATAGCATGCAAGTGAAACATCACAAATCTATGTGGTGAAATGGCACAAAATATCGCACCAAACCGTTAGATGATAAGAAAAAAAACCTATGAAAGTGGGATAAGTATAGTTTTTCAGGTTATTGTGGTGTTCTTTATTAGTAAATTGAGAGATGTGGAGTGGAAATAATAGATGTTACCTAGATTGACTACACAAATGACAAAGAGAAACCATAATAGTCAAACAAATAACTAGAATACCACAAAAATGTTATACATTTATTGAAGGAAGCAATGCTCACTTGCATCTTCGAGGGGGGAATATTCAATTGAGTAGATCTTCGATTACAAATAAATTCACAATACATCTCATTAGATTGTTTCTATTTCTTTATATTATACTATCTACCTCCTAAGAACATTCTAGAGAAGGAACTTTATAATAGGTAGAACCTTCTAATAAGTCTTGTTACATTTATTGCTTTCATATTGCTACATGGGCCTTATTTCATAGGGATGGCCTCCATACATGGAAAAATATCTATCTAGTTAGGGGGTTAGGGAGGGTAGGACCCTAACATGCCCTCTCCCTTAAAATCAACATTATCCTCAAGGATAGATGTGAGGGAATTGTTGTGGGATCTATGTTAGTTACCATGTGGCATCCGTGTGTGGTGTATCCTTCCATTACATCAGGACCTCTTGGATAGTGCATTAGTGGAGATGATGTTCTCTTTTGTCAAGGACAATATTAGGCTGCAACCAAATGGAACCTTATTTATACAAATTCGGAAGGGTAGTTTGAACACGACAATTAGATCTGACCACTTTCTTTAATCAAGAGACATGAAAAATTGGATGAATTTTAGAGTGGCTTGGAAGTTCTCATTTGTAAGCCACTAGACCAATACATTTGAGTACCTTACAGGGGCCATAAAAATTTGGAGCAAGCTTCTAGTGGTGAGTGTCTTTGAGGGAGGTCTACATATAAGGTTGTAGATGAAGGAACACCTAATTCCATTCTTCAAAATTGCATTTGAAATGATGTTGATCATCATGTTGCTTCATTCGATTATGAGCCATGATCAGATTATCTTTGAGTGTGAGAAGAATGTTGGCCCGAGATGTGAGGGTTTTTTAGACCTCATGTGCCTTAGAGACTCCTGGTAAGTAGGATAGTACTGATGGGGGCTTTGGCCATAGGCAAACTTAAAGGGGGTCATTTGAATGGCACGATGATAAGTTGTATTGTACCACCATTATTCTAGGGGCAATCGTTGAACTCGTTGGGACTGTCGTTCTAAATTAAAGCACCTAAAATATGCCTCCAAATACTTGTTGACATATTTATTCTAACCATCAATCTCGAGATGATAGGTGGTGCTAACATGCAATTGAGTTCCCTGGAGCCTAAATAGTTCTTACAAGAAATTGCTAGTGAAAGTGGGATCACGATCTGTTACAATAGATTGTGGCATACCACAAAGTTTAAATATATTATCCATGAAAACCTAATCAACCATGGAAGCTTTAAACGGGTATTGTAAAGCAAAAAAATGATCATGTCTGGAAAGGTGATCAATCAAAACCATGATGATAGATTTATTTTCAGATTTAGGTAACCCCACAATGAAATTCATAGAAATGTCAGTCCATACAATTGGAAAAATGGGTAAAGGTTGTAGTTCACCTGGAGTTTTCACTATTTCTCCCTTGTGTCATTGGAAAATGTCACATTTTTCACAAAAGTGTTGATTTCCTTCTTCATGCCTTTGCAAAAAAATGAATGTTTGATCCATTCATATGTTTTATGAAAGCCATAATGACCTGTAGTTGGAGATGCATGGATTTCAAATAACATTGTTTATTTAAAGGTGGTTTGTTTGCTCAAATATAGATGCCCTTTATAGTGAATCTCTTTAGTGTGCCAAGTGCAACATTGAGATTCATGGGGTGCCATTTGAAGTTGTTGGATCGGGCAAGAAATCTTGGGATCTGTGAACCATTCTTTATGGACCTCATCCAACCAATATACCACGGTGAAGAAGAGTAGAAAGAATGATACTTCCTCTTCATACTTTCGAGAGAGAGCATATGCCACCACATTCTTCTTTCTCTTATTATAAATGATCTCATAATCATATCCCAACATTTTGGTGACCCATTTATGTTGCTTGGGGGATGAAATCATTTGCTCCAAGAAGTATTTCAACTTGTGATGATCAATTTTAATATGGAAACATTTCCCAAGAAGGTAGAGATGTCATATATCCACAGCGTGCAATATAGCCATCATTGTTTTTTCATAAGTGTATTTTCTCAATTTCCTCTCATGGAGTTGTTTTCTTGTAAACCAATGGTCTTCCCTCTTACATGAGGTTTTCTCCAATACCTTTACCAAAGGCATCACATTCCTAAACAAGGGACTTGGTGAAGTTTGGCAGAGTGAGTACTAGGGTTGTACATATAGTGTTCTTCAAATCTTGGAAGGTCTAATATGCAACGTCATTCCCATTGAAAGCATTTTTTTTAAGCAAGGCGATGAGAGGAGATGAAATCTTACCATAGTTCTTAACAAACTTTTTGTAGTAACTTGTGAGACCAAGAAAACTTCGTAAACTTTTAAGAGTTTTGGGACATGGCCAATCCTTCATTACTTCAATTGTGTTTCGGTCCACCCATACACCATAATTACTAAAAATATGACTCAAATATTCTACTTCAAAGACACCAAAGGAACATTTGGACCTTTTAAGAAAAAGTTGATGATTCGAAAGTAGTTGTAAGACCTGATCCACATGGGCGACATGGGCGTGCCAAGTTTCACTATAGATCAGGATGTCATAAAAAAATATGAGGACAAAATTACGAAGAAAGGGTTGAAATATGTTGTTCATGAGACTCTAGAAGGTGGAAGGTGCATTGCAAAGGCCAAAGGGATCTACCAAGAACTCATGATGGCCTTCATGAGTGCGAAGCACAGTTTTGGGAATATCAACCTCCTTCATGCAAATTTGGTGATAGTCAGAATGGAGATCAAGTTTGGTGAAGAATTGGGCACCTTTGAGCTCATTCAAAAGGTCATCAATTATAGGAATGGAGAAATTATTCTTGATTGTTAATTTGTTGAGATCTCGAAAGTACTAGGGAGGATTACACCAACAGCTAGCAACTCTTGAACTATCTTTTTGATTTCATTGTTTTTAGCAAATGGGTGGTGATAAAGGTGTACAATAGGTGGGAGGCTACTTGGTATGAGTATAATAGAATGATCATGCACACACCAAGAGGGTGGGAGACCTTGGGAGGTTTCAAAGATTGATTGGTTTTTGGATAAGACTAAGTGCATGTCAAGTTGGATGGGTTGAGAAGGCATATCAAAGGCTTGAATGGCATGAAATTTGGAGACAATTCCCAAATTCCCTTTTTAAGAAGTTTTTTCCATATGGTGTGATTTGATGATCTATGGGTTGCGATTCCTTGGAAAGTGTAACGATGCCCCTCCTGCTGGAAACTCATGTACAACTCCTGGAAATACATGGTGATGGGACTTAATGTCCTTAATCATTCCACACCCAAAAAAATGCCACAACCACCCTTTTCAATAGCAAACATGTGTTTTTTCAAGGAATAATCATCCATTTGTAGCCACACATTTTCACAACAACCCCCACATTTCATGGAACCTCCATTAGTAATAATGATGTAGAAGTTTTTCATGTGGATATAGCAATGGGTTTCTTGGACTACCCATCAGTGAATAAATATTTTTTTTTAACTCCTACAAAGTTATACTTCCACACAAATAATATTGCATTCACAAAATGTTGAAATTCTCAACATTGTAGTTTATGTAGGAATTTTGCAGACCGGTAGCAAAAATTAGGGTTTCTAGTAATTGAATACCCAAATTCTCAATAAAACCATTTTTATAGGAGTTTCGTGGATTGGAAGCAAGGAATAGGGTTTCGAGGGTCCTGAGGAAAATGGATTACCAGGTGTTATATCTCTATAATATATGTGTGGGGTGCAACAATAGTACTAGACCCAATTTTTCTAGGAACTAACTAAGGAGGCTCAACCATGCCCTTAGCCATACTACCCTATTAACCAGGCACTAGAGACTAATCTTCCCAAGTGTTTTTCTCAGTGCCACTATAACAACAAGATAGTTTATTAGCTTATCAAAATTTAGTTTCAGGAAACCTAAGGGACTTCTGATATACCCTAGGGTACATGGAAGTGAAATTATGTATATAGGTTTTGTCTGATGTGGTACCATTGGGGTACCAACATGGGGTTACAAAGGTTTCCAACCCATTGAAACCTCTTATATTTCCTATGTATGCTTTTCCCTAGGCTATTTTAGAAGATGTATTGGATATAGACCTGAAATCCTTCAAAGTGGTTCTCTTTAAGGTCACATTTTAGTTGACATAATGTGGCTATTTAGAATATGTATTGGACATAGACCTGAAATCCTTCAAAGTGGTTCTCTTTAAGGTTGGGTGGTATAGATTGTTGCTACAAGTGATTAAAGGACTATTATTGATTATGATAATGGATTTACCATGATAATAATACTAGGTATGAGCCAAATATAAACCCTATGTCCTTCCAAGTCAATGTGAACATGTATTTTATTCACAGGTGCCAAGTAGAGAAAGTTAGTCATTCGTTTTTATAATTGATCTAAGAGGAAGGCTTGTAAAGCATGTATCGGAGGAATATGAACTTGAAGAAGACAAATAATATGCAAGAGGGCAAGAAGAAGTGTCGAATAAAGAGGTCAATGAAAATGACCATCCATTCATTGGATCACATCCTATGCATCATGTTGATGGTGAAGATTATATTGATGATGACTTAGTGCTAGACATCCTAGATGTGGTTATGGGAAATCCTTTCAATATTATGAAGGGTTGGATACAAATTTTGATATTGATTAGTCGAATAGTTTAATATGAGTTATATGTTGGTTGGAATTTTTCGTAGCGGTAAACAAAATCCCCTTAAGCTCAATGGTTTTTTATTGAGCCACAAACAAATGGTTAAAGAGGTCAACAATGAAATCCTAGATCTACTTACATGCACCAAACCCTATATCATCTAAGAGATAAAAGTCGAGGCATGAAGAAACATTTACTTAATATGAACAAAGGAATTGAAACAATGTATTTTTTCCATTGCCACAATGAAAATACAAATAATTAGCACTTGATGGATGGGCTTGCTGAATTCAAATGAGTTCCAAATATCCTCCTTGCAATGGGTCATCTACTTCCTTGGTGTACTTGTAACACCAACCTTAGTTGATGAATAACGCAAAGAAGCTAGAAATATGAGATCAAGAGGAAGGGGTCCTCAAGATTCTAGTGGAAATTCAGTAACATAACCTTATTTGTGTGGATGGATGGAGTGACCTCAAGTTATTTATTTATAGTTGTCTAGTGGATAACCCCCTTGGAATAGGTTTCCTTATAGTGGTTAAAGATTGTTGGATCAAAGTTTAAAACAGAAATTAGGGTTTAATGCGGTCCACATGTAACTGGAATCCCATCATGACAGTTTGGGCACATTGATAAAGGCCACAAACTAGGAAAATTAGTGATTTTGAGGGGAAACATTGCTTTTGGGGTATTTCTGCATTTTTTGTGTGCACATAATAGGGTTAATATATACACTAGCCAATTTTGGTCAACTTCAAGGGTTGACTAGAATGATTTTGATAAATTTGAGGTCATATGATGGTGGAAAGGAGCTGCAAATGAGGGTTATGCATGCTAATAGTGATGTATTTATGTATAACTATTGAAAATGGTGCAAATGAACAATTTAGAGATGATAATAGATGACCCCATGATGTGTGAGGTTAGGAGCATATCGTATGACCGAAATACATCAAAAATTATTTACCCAAGTACAAGAAGGACCAAGGAGGGAGTGGAGTGTCCAAGGAAGTAGGATGATCCATTGAAGGGCGAAGGAGAACCACATGTCCAAAAAACAACAAAGAGGTGAGGTGTGTACAACATCTCAATAGGGACGAAGTGGGCATACCCATGCTTATCGAGATATATCCAAATAATGATACAATGGTGGACCATGGAATAAATGGACTACGCTAGTGAGAAAAAATGGTGTCACAATACTATACAATACAACATGTGAGCATGGAGAAAGGGGGCGTCATCTCGTAATATAATCGTATCACTATTCCGATATACAAGATGGGGAAAAAGAGGCCATGACAAACATAGAAGCATAGTGAATATTGCAACTAATTTGAATACATAGGAATTGATGCCCTCTTGGGGGGGAAACAACTAGAGGAGCCCTGCTAAACAAGAAAGGGGCTCCCAAGATTAAAATTGAGTTGTCAAGAGGGAAGCTCAAGTTGATGTCTCTAGTAATTGTTGAATATATTCTTCCAAATCCAAGGAGTTGCAACTGAAGTTGAATCACTGAAATATATGTACAAATCTCAATGATGTGAGAATGAGTTGGAGTCAAGCATGTGAGATCCTACGAAGTCTAAGAGCAATGAGTATTATCTCAACGTGGTCCAAGATAATCCATCAAGGAGGAAAAATGGGACCAAGGTACACAATGAAGTAAGATTAACCCTTGAAATCAAGGTTCTAGTGTTGATAGGGGAAAGTCCACTTCCACCTAGGAATAAGAGAAACTCCTAAGGACCAACATCCAAAGTATGAAACTAGAACTATCTCTCTAGAAAAAAATGATGTGTCTAGAGTATGTGGGGAGCTACCTAAATGGAAATTCCCTCCTGAGATTTTATACAAATCATACATGGATAAGAATCCAGTACAATCGACTGGACCACTAAACTGTCAAGACTACAAATCTCAACAGTGCGATAATAAGCTAGAGTCTAGCACAAGAAAAAACCAAGTCAAAGAGTAATGAGGATTATCCCTACTTGGTCTAAGGTAACCCATTGATGAGTAATATGGGTCTAAGGTACACCATCCTCTAAATCAAACTCATGGAACACAAGTGTTGAATTCGATATGGAAGGCTTGTTAGAGTTAAGGGACAAGGGAATCCTTGAAAACTAGCATAAGGTAGAAAGAATAGAATTTATGCTCTTAACAAGGGAAGTCATGAGTCCATCGTGGGAAGGAAAAAAGAGATTGACTCATGAATTCCCTTTTTAAGAGCATAAATGCGAGATTGAGTTCACAACAATTGAAATAATTCCATGTGGAATGGTCAATCACTGGGAAAAGGGTTTTTTAATGACAAATCAATGAAAAATAGAGACAACTAGAGGCCAAAACTTGGTAATGTTGGATGTGATAAACTCATAGAGACAAGGGTGAACTATAGCAGGACTCAAGAGGAACTGAATAGACTATGTGGTACATAAGGATGACTTGTCGTAGATGCTTTGAACAAGGTAAACAAAGGGTTGCCGCCATAAATGAAACAAGTACTAGAGAAGCACAAGACCCTTATGGTATTCCCAAATGGGTGCTAGGGGGTGTGAAAAGATCAGCAAGAAGGGACAAGGGTCCCATCAAATAATCTAACCAATATGTTGAGAGACACAACATCTAAAAGGAATCTTGAAATGGAAACTAGAGGGGAAAAAATAAGGGGAAAGCAAGGAGATAAATTCTCCAACAAGCAACCAGAGGAATGTAATGTTGGATTTGAAAATTTAAAATGGAAGCAATCAAGGGTAGGGGCTCTAGTGGTAATCTCCTTAGGGGTTGTTGAATGGAGGTATAAAAACATAGAATCATATCAGTATAGATGAAGCAGAGGACTTATGATATATGATAATCCAGTAGATGATATACCAACCAATAATCTGGGAGTCTCAAGGGTAAGGTTGTCAACATGATGAGGAAAGATATATGAGAATTAACTCTGGGATGTAATTATATGAACTCCCAATCCTAAGGGGGATGCAACGACATGGGTGCCAAAATGCAACAAGGGTTACTAAAATAAGGCACCCATGTAAGGAAAAATCTATCACCAAGTAAACAACAAATACAAGAAAATGGATGGGCTAAGCCATCTACCCAAACGAGGATGGTCCTATAAGCAATTCCAATGGAAATGAATGGCCAATGCAACATACTCAAGGAAGTAATGCTAAGCTATATGCCAAGTGAAAAATGTTACCTGAGTAGGTATGCATATCATAAATAGATAAGAGCTTCCATGGTGAATTCTTGCACATAAGTCAACTAATACCAAAGAATAAAGGTGCTTATGGAAAACCAGTGCATAAAAATTCAAATTAAAGAAGTACATTCCTTAATGCTTCATGAAAAAAAAGTTACTGGATTATGAACTCGATGATGCATGTGACACATCAATCGAAGCTCATATGAGTCTGAGCGAGGGAAAAGAAAAATGAGGGTTCTTCTATAAATAGGGAAAAATATCCAAATTCAAAATCATTTGCACATGTTGAAGTTGGAGAGTTGTGGGAGGCCCTAAATCTTTATGTGTTCATTGTGGATAAACTAACCAATGAAATTTGATTTTGTGAGTTCTGGGTTAGTGGTGTAAACCTCCTTGTGATTTTCAACAATTTGCTTTTTTAGATTAGGTTTAGATTTTCCTGAGGGGAACCCTAGAAAAAAAATTTAGGGCCAACTTAGTATTTGGGGGAGTTTCCAACTTTGGGAGAATAGGAACAACCCCTAGAAGTTAACTATTCTAGTGTAGGAAATTGGGGGGTTTTCTACACTAGACCATTGCAACTTCTTGGCCCAATAACTGTGTTGGGAGCACAATAAAAGGGGTCAAAATATGCACAGTGGTTTGCTAAAGGATGAATGTATGAAATGTGGCTGACGAAATTTGGTTTCCTGCGGGTATGGTAGGCTTTGAAGTGCTCTGGTGTAATGTACCTAGGGAAAAATTGCAGGTTTACTCCTGCCTCTGCTATGTACCTTGCTAGTTTGATTAAACAATTTCAACTTTGTAATGAAGGATTTAGACAGACAGTGATAAATAGTAATTTAAATGCAGTAAATAAACAGTTCAACATCCAACCACAATGTTTCTACAGTTTTTATGTCCTTTCCACCATGAACAACATTCAAAAATATAACAAGTTTTTTTGTATCCCACATTGTGTTACACATCAGAATTACACCACAACAATAAGGTTGATGTAGCAGCTTGTCCACACTAATTAAAACAACAATTATACAGTGAAATCGGATCTAACTATAGTTTCTCCTATGCTGGTAAATTTTCCTGGAAGTCAGCCCAAAAGGAAGGTTCTTGGTTGATGTCCTTGTTGTTGTCATTAGGTTATTCGGCCTTCACTCTCTGCTCCTAGAATGACCTCGTCCTACAAGGAAAGGTATGCAATATTTCCCTCAAACCCTCGACCTCCTTTTTGTGGCTAAAATTGCAAGAAGATATGGTTTGGTCTCCTTCATGGGTTGAGGATGGGGTTCAGATCTCCAACATAAATGAAGGATTACGGTCCGGTCCTCTTGAGACAACAAGAGTAAGGTTTCAACACCCTCAATTCTTCACAAACCCTTGCTACATCATCAATTTAAGGGTTTGGCCCACCTTTAGTGACAAGAACAGAGTTCACCCCCCCTAGAATGGGCACAAATTTCTTCAAAAACCCCTTATTGCGACTATAAAACCCTCGATCTGTGTTCGGTAGGCATGTTGAAGGGTTCGACACCCTTCCCATATCCTTGACTATTGAGCTAAGGTACTCGGCCCTCAAGAGGTCCCCACGACTAAGCCTTAAGAGTCCTCCAAACCTTTTTCTAACCTTCAAAATGACATAGACCTGCAATGAACCCTCAAACCTCACGCGGTAGATCCTCTCAAGCCCAGAAAAATTCATAAGTTGAACCCAAAGAAAATATGAAGCAAAAAATTGGATAGAATTGTCCAGAGTTAGGCTAGGGTGATCACAAGGCACCACTTAACCCTAAAAGAAAGGTAGGGTTTTTCAAAAACCCTCAAAAACTTGAGGAAACAGCCTCACACCTGAGGCTAAGCCTCGAATTGCAGAAACAAGATATTAAATCCCAAAATTAGATGAGGAATAATGAATCTCACTTCCTACTTATATAGATTTTTTCCTTGATTGACCCCTTCTCAGTTTTTTCCACTTGTCACCTTGTGAGTGACTTGTTCTTTAGGTCGGCCAAATGTTATTTTATTCCCTTTTTATCCTCCCTTTTACCCAATGTTTCCTTTAAAATTCAATGTTGCCTCCTTGGTGACTTTACTTAACCCTATATCTCCCTTTCTTATGGGAATATGGCCTATGGGGATCCCCATTAGACCACTACATCCTCCCTCCAATGGGTCAAAAGGGAGGGGACATGACAGTCCTCCCTTCCCGAGATTGCTTGTCCTCAAGCAACCACAAACCAAGATGCTGCAAAATATGCTCGTTCTTCCACGTAGCATGCTCTACTGGCCAATTCCTCCACCTGACACGGTACTCCCTGATCACTTTGATCCTCAGTCTTCTCTCCTGGTCACCCAGAATCTCCTTGGGAGTAAAAAACATCAATCCCATCTCATCTAATGGAGGTAACTCAGTGGGAGTAGTAACATGTGGTCCCTATGTCCTTCGAAGGCATGATGCATGGTAAATGTCACATCCCTACCTACCCTCTGTCAACTCTAGATTATATGATATGTCTTCAGCTCTCTAAATCACCTTGAAGGGACCAAAGAGGTGTGGCCTCATCCTCTCAGTGCCACCTCTCCTCCATGGAGACGGTCTATTATCCCCTAGCCTATGGATAACTAAGGAGATCATGTCTCGATGTTAGGGTACTAACCCCCACATAAGTAGAACAATATATTCAGATGTAATAAAGGTCAATATTAATAAGGCCTTGCAATAAAATAGAATAAGTCAAATGTAAGAAGACCTAATAGAAGCTTCCACTTCTAGAAGGATCTTCCTCTAAATGCTTCTTTTGATAGACATATTTAGTATAAATAGGAGTCGAGGGTATGAGAACCCTATCTTGGATATTATTGTAATAGAGCTCTGCTCGAATGGAGGTTGCCCCCTTGAAGGGTCTCGTGAACATTGCTCTCAATCAAAGTGTTATTTATGTTGTTATTTTGATATCATTTCAGTGTTATTGTGGTGATTGTTTTGGTTATATTGTTGTTATTTTGTCATTTCTATCATTTTATTTTTGTTATGCATACTTTTTATATCTGGTATATTACAAGTGGTATCAGAGCACTTTCCTTGACAAAAATTGTGGGTAAAATTGTTTTCAGGATAGAGACGTATTTCGACATCTTTAAGCCACAGAGATATGTCGTTGTGCACATAAACCTATGATTGAGGGATTCATACACGTAGGAAATACAAGTGGTACTTAAGCACACATCTGTTGGCCACCCTTGTAACCCCTATTGGTACCCCTTCGAGTGGTAGTGCATCAGACAACACCTGTGTACGGGTCGTCCAAGATTACCTAAAGCCATATTTAGATAAACCGATCGGCCGCCTAACTACTATAGTGCCACCGAGAACAACACTCGGGAAGATACTCTCTAGTACCTAGGTAGTCGGGTAGTACGGCTAAGGGCATGGTCTAGCCTCCTTAGTTAGTTCCTTGAGATATTGGTCTGAGTACTACTGTTGGACCCCGCACGTATATCAGAGAGCTATAGCACAGGGAAAACCCTTGTCTGTAGAACCCTTGAATACCTAACCCTTGGGGTCAGAAACATAAAAAAATTAAAACAGACAAGATCTATTGCCATGCAACTGTGTTCGGGTTGCCAAAGCACCACACATTTCTTCGTGTTTAAGAATTTGGGCATTTCATCACTGCAGTATTCTTCAGACCGGAGTATAACTCCACAGGTGTAAAAAATTCATCTCTTCGCCCTTATCACATTCATACATATCATTTTTCAGTAAAAAATTTGACCCCACCCACCCCTTTTAGGTTCCCTTGTCCTCATGGCCCATACCCGTAGCCAAGACTTGGAAGCTCACTTCAATACCTTGCAATCTAGTCTCACTGAGACCCAACAAGAAGTGAAACAAATCAATGCCAATGTTGTC
>ML783624.1:610250-621260 GCA_009831015.1 Picea engelmannii | reverse complement strand
TAGTTTAAATGGTGGAAAATGTGGTCCAAATAGTTGAAAATGATATAAAAAAATCATATTTCCAACCCAACCCAATAAAGAGGTGAGCATATTATAGTTTAAATGGTGGAAAATGATATAAAAAAATACTTGAAAACTCTTAGGGAGAACACTTGAGGGAGAGCAAAGCCATATACTGTATTTTTTTATTAAATCAATTGAGGAATACATTATAACTGTATTTTTTTATTAAATCAATTGAGGAGTACATTATATAGGATGATATTCGGTTTAGACAGTTGGAATCATTAGACAATTGGAACCATTATTCGGTTTAGAGGAGTACATTAAATCACAACTAATCTCCATTATTTCTAAGTCTCCCCTTTAATGGAGAAAGGATTGACATCCACACCTGACATCTCCCTAAACAATTCAAATTTTATCTTCCCAAGAAGCTTAGTGACAATATCAGCAACACTTTCACTAGTATTACAATACATTAAAACAATGTCATTAGACTGCATCTTTTCTCGAACAAAATGAAACTGAGTATCAACATGCTTTGTCCTTGAATGGTTAACTAGATTATTTGCCAACTTGATTGAGCTTTAGTTATCACATTTGATCATCATAGCTTTCTTGTGTTCTTCTCCAACATCTTGAAGTAGTCTTCTCAACCAAACAACTTCACAAGTTGCTGCACACAATGCTTTATATTCTGCCTCAGTGGATGACAAAGATACAGTGGGTTGCTTCTTACTGCTCCATGAAACAATCCTGGATCTAATGCCAAAGGCATAACCTGTAGTAGATCTTCGATCATCCGGATTGCCAACCTAGTCTGAATCTGAGTACCCTGTCAGCTCAACATCAAATGAATCGGTATATTTAATACCATAATCAATTAATGTGCCTTTGACATACCTGAGTACCACTTTCACTGCATTCCAATGGTTTTCTAGAGGCTTTGCCATAAACTGACTTAACACACTAACAAAATATGTTATGTTAGGTCTGGTTGTAGTGAGATAGTTCAAGCTTCCCACCATCTGTCTATACATTGTACCATTTACCTCCTTCGAACCATAATCACAGTAATTTTTCATGTTTTGTTGCATTGGAACATAAGAAACTTTACACTGATGCATTTTAAACTTCTTAAGTAATTCTCTCACATATTTACCTTGAGACACAAAGGTTTGACCAACATTTCTCCAAACTTCAAGACATAGGCAATAATGTAACTCACCAAGATCTTTCATTTCAAATACCTATGACATCTGCTTCTTAATTCCACTAATCATTTTTTGTGAATTTCCTGTAATAATTAAATCATCAACATATAAGGAAATCAATACAACATGCCCCTTTTCATCAAACTTGGTATACAGATTTGGATCACTCTTGCTCCTCATAAAACCCTATTGAAGAAAGAAGGAATCTATCTTCTCATACCATGACCAAGGTGCTTGTTTCAGTCCATACAATGTTTTCTTTAATTTACACACTAAATGTTCCTGACCACTTTTCACAAACCCCTCTGGTTGAGTAAGGTAAACCTCCTCCTTTAACTCACCATTCAAAAAAACATATTTTACATCTATTTGATGAAGCTTCCAATGGTACTTTGTAGCTAATGCAATTAACAATCTTATAGTATTTAATTTAGCTACTGGTGCAAATGTTTCTACATAATCAATGCCCACCTTCCGTGAATACCTTTTTTCCACCAATCTGGCTTTATATTTATCTATATTACCATCTGCTTTGAATTTAGGTTTGTATATCCATTTACATCCTATGGGCTTTTTATGTTTAGGCAATTCAGTGAATTCCCAAGTTTTTTTTTTCATTATAGAGTTGTATTCTTCCTCCATTGCTTTTATCCACTCTTCATGTTCATTAGCTTCATTAAAACACATGGGTTCTATGACATTTGAAATATTACTCATCAGGGCATAATCTTTATATTTTTCAGGTGGACGAACCTGTCGTGAAGATCTTCTCAATTGGTTGGTGACTTCTTCTCCGTTTTGTGAATATCCTTCTTCACTGTTGGATGTATCCATGTCACTAGCTTCCTTTTCCTGTTGGTGCTCCTCTTTTTCTAAGGAAATAAACCCATGTCTATCTTGTGCAGTCATCAATAAATAACAAAAAATAATAAGCACCACCTAAGGACCTTGTCTGCATCGGTCCACAAATATCAGTATGTATAAGTTCTAATACATCTTTCTTTCTCCTATCAGAATTAGAGGGTAATTCATCTCTATGCATCTTTCATAATGCACAACCTTCACAAGCAACATACTCATTCTTCAACATAGACAGTCCTTCAACCATACTTTGGTTTTGTAATAAAAACAAATCATGATAATTAATGTGACCATACCTTTGGTGCCAAAGCGTTTATGTAGGCATAGTTGCAGAAGTCAATGCTTGATGATTCTTGTTGGTTACATCAAGTTTCTACAAACCTCCAACTCTGAATCCAGAGGCAGTAGTGATGTAATGATCCTGCAAGTCCTTCACTTTACAAGGTGTCTTGAAGAATTCAACGTTCAAATTCCGATCTGTAATTGTGGACACATAAATCAAGTTTTTCTTTATCTCAGGGACATACACAACATTGCGAAAGTGTTTAACAGTTCCATTCGACAGTGCTACTGGAATATCTCCATATCCCTTGATCTGATAAGAACGATCATCTCCAAGATAAATATGGGCACCATTATGTGTTTCTTTAAAGTTTATATATCATCCAGGTGGATATTGGTGCCCACCCGCCTATTCCACTTGGACCCCCACCATTGTTTATTTCAGTTTTTTAGTTTTCTTAATTGTAACACAATTTACCATTTTTTGCAGCTTTTCGGGTCTTGAACTTCCGGAGCCGTTTTGAGGCCCTAAATGACGTTTTTTGGGCATCAAACTCCAACAAAAATTAATTCTTTCTAAACTGTGATATTCGCTTTCAACAATTGTTTTCCTTGGATAGATCTTTCTAACGATGTATCATATGCATCAAACGAAGATAGTATGCCAAAGTTACGAACTCGGGAAATTGATGTACCAATTTACCCTGATGGGGCCCATATTTTGGCATTTCATCTCCTAGGGTTAGGATTTTGGATGTTTTGGGTTTCCATTGTTTCTCAATAATATATAGGCCTTCAATCCTCATTGTAACACAGAGTTCATAGGCCTGTATCCACCACATCTCCTCAGAAATAAGCTACCAACGCCCTAACTAGTTTATTTCTATTTTGTCTGTAAACAAATTTCAGTTCTTTGATATTAATGAAATGAAATGTTATTTCTATTGCATCTTTGTATTCATGGTTATTTGTGTATTTTGTTGCGTATTTGCATAAATTCGGATTAGTGGTATTAGAGAGGTCTCCTCTTTCTCGATCCTTCTTTGCATGCCCCCAACAAGGTCAGGGTATAAGGAGTTAGGGATCGATTTGGTTGAACCTTTATAAGATCAGCCTCACAAACCCCGACAACTGCCCATGGGGGACAAAAAGAAAGATGAGGGAGTATGAGGTCCTATCAAAATATTGCTTGAGGAGGCCCTTGAAAAACAAAGGAACGTGATGATCGCTAACTTCGCCCAGATCCTTCAACGATTGCACACTGGCGAAGCATCTGCATCCAGCAGCCACTCTGGAGGCCTATCCCCTTTTAAGGTACAAGTAAACTTTGACATTCCCATATTTGATTTCCAAATAGATGCAGACGTCGTAAATAGATAGTTGAATCTATTATAAGGATATTTCTTGATTCATGACTTTTCCGACCGGGAGAAGATTACTTTTTCACTGCTCAATGCCGCCCCACATGTCAAGGACTGGTGGGAAACCTACTGTGAGAAAAATGATGAGGAGGAACCCTCTCTGTTCTCAACTGTACCCACATAGAATTCTTTCCAAGATGCCATCAAGGAAGAATATTATCCCATGGGGTGCTATGAGGACAAGTACAAACAATGGACTATGCTACGGCAACAAAGGGATCAAGATGTGCATGAGCCGACGAATCTGTTCCATACCCTACGCACAAAGTTGGGTATCAAAATTTTAGAGAAACATTTGGTTTTGAAGTACCGCAGTTGTCTACACATATACATTCATGAGGAAATGGAGTTCCTCAACATCTCCTTGCTTGGTACGACATACCGGTATGCTGCCAAGATTGAGTAGAAATTCAAACAGAAGAAGCGAGACTTTTGATATGCAAATCAAAAGAAAGCAAAAGGTGCCCCCAAACCGTAGAACAAAGGACAAAGCCAAGGCATGGCAGCTCAAGACAACCTGCCAAAGCCGTAAGCAAAGAATAACATCGCGAAGCTGAATAAGTACATGGGAAAGTGGTGTGAGTTCCATAAGAGATCCACTCACAACACAAGTGAGTGTCAGGCCAAACAATCACTAGTGGGCGAGAGGAGGGCTTCTGAATCAGATGCATTCTCTGACACTGAATTAGAACCCGAGAAGGGGAATGACAGAGGGAAGGAGATTATCGATGCGGAGCCCAACGCCACTGTTTCCACCACAAAGATCCAAAAGGAAGAACCAGAAGATCCAGAGGAGGAGGAGTGTCTCTTCCACTCCGAGATGTGGGTAAAGGGTTCCCCACTACAATTCATTGTCGACAGTCAGAGCCAAAAGAACCTCATTTTAGCAGAGATCGTGAAGAAGTTGGGATTTTCGACTACAACACACCCACATATGTACACCATTGGGTGGATTTACCAAGTACAGGATCTCCGAGTCAGCCAGCAGTGTCGCCTTCGCTAGAACATCAAGCCCTTCACCGATGAGGTATTATGTGGCATTGCTCCTCTTGATGTTTGTGATGTATTATTAGGTCAACCTCGCGCTATGAGTCCCGACCTCACGCTGTTATTGTTACTTTGCGAAATAAGTTGTACAGGATACCAGAGGTACCACCCCCTGCCGCTATCTCTTTGGTTACTGCAAAACAATATAGTAAGCTCATTTCCAAAACCGGTAAATTTGTTTTCATGATGATCCTCCCTCAGGGAAAGAAGAATACTGTGGCCACTACCTCCAGATAGGGCTCCTTCGCATGACAACAACAAATGGAAAAGGTCATGGAGGAGTATCGGGACATCTTCACCTCACCCGCAAGGGTGCCTCTGCACTGTCAGGTCAAGCACCCCATCGATATGACCCCACGTGCGTCGCTGCCCAATGGACCAATATATCGATGCTCTGTTCTAGAGAATGATTAAATCAAGATGCATATTCAGGAGCTGCTGTAGAAAGGTCACATCCGGCCAAGTTCATCGACCTGTGGGAGCCTGATCGTGTTGGTGCATAAGAAGGATGGGGCTTGGAGACTCTGTATTGACTATCGGGTGTTGAAGAAGATCACTATCCAGAATAGGTACCCGATCCCACAGATTGATGATCTTCTGGACCAACTCAAAGGGGTGAAATATTTCAGCAAGATCAACTTGAAGTCTGGGTATCACTAGGTACCAATCGAACCGTCCGATGTGTGGAAGATTGCCTTCCAAGCCAAGGAGGGCCTTTTCGAATGAATGGTCATTCTTTTCGAGTTGACGAATGCTCCCACAACCTTCATGAGGTTGATGGATGACATCTTGCGGCCATTCACCAACTCATTTGTAGTAGTGTACTTGGATGGAATCCTGATCTTCAGCCAGACTTGGGAAGAACACCTCCACCACATCCGACAGGTCCTCGAAACACTGCGGAAACACAAGTTGTCTGCAAATTTGGAGAAGTGCACTTTTGGCATGAACCAGGTTCAATATCTGGGATACATTATTGATGAGCGTGGGGTGCATTTGGATCCAACCAAGATCCAAGTCATTCGGGATTGGTCAGCCCCGACCACTCTAAAAGAGCTTCGCAACTTTCTGGGTCTTGCTAATTTCTACCACAGGTTCGTGTTCAAATTCTCTCATATCACTTGGCCCTTGAGTCAAGTCACCAAGGGAGGAGCAAAAGAAAAATTATTTTGGTCGGAATATCAACAAAAGGCATTTGTAGAATTGAAGCATTGCTTATGTTGTGCCCCAGTGCTCACATTACTAGACTGACAACAACCATTTGATATCAAGATAGATGCCTCTGACTATGCCATTGGGGCAACTCTTGCTCAACAGGGGCATGCAGTGGCATATCACAGTGCGACACTGTCAGACACAGTCTGAAAGTATCCCACTTATGAAAATGAAATGTATTCCATTGTGCAGGCTTGCCGACAATGGAAGAATTACATTTTGGGGAAGGAAACGATCATCCACACAGACCACCAACACCTGCAGTTCATACAAACACAAGGGAAGTTGTAGAACGATCGCCATTAGAAGTGGTCCACATATGTGCAACAGTTTCATTTGAACATCAAGTACAAGAGGGGAAACACCGATAATGTTACAGGCTGTCTCATCCGACTACCGATCGTGGCGATAACCACCGTGCTCAACTCTTGTGGCCATGAGACTTCTTATTGGTCACTTCTCTACAAGAGTGATCCAGATTTCCACCACACATACAAGACGATCTTGGAGGGTAACTGAGTTCAAAATTTTCACCTCCAGGATGCACTACTATGTCACCTGGGACACCTTTGTTTTCCTTCAAGCGAGTGTGCCAAGATGATTTGGGAAGCACACTATAGTCGGGTCGTTGGGAATTTCGAGGTAGATAAAATAGTGGTAGTACTTCAAAAGTATTTCTATTGGAAAAACCTTCGATAAGCTGTCAGTAAATACATCAAATCCTGCACTGCCTACGCCATTGCCAAACCGACCATCAAGAAGCAAGGCCTCTATACTCCGTTGCCTACTCCTAGTCGACCTTGGGAATCCATCTCCGTCGATTACATGTCAGGCCTTCCTTCTACTAAGAATGGAAATGACTGTGTTTTCGTGGTCGTCGACAAATTCTCGAAGATGGCCATTATGGCGGCCTGCAAAAAGAATATCATAGCAGAAGCCACTGCTAAAATCTTCTTTGAATGAGTGTTGGTACAGTTTGGGATCCCATAGTCTATCATCTCAGATCAAGAAAACAATTTCCTCAGTACATTTTGGTCCAGCCTCTAGTCAATGATGGACACCAAGATCACCAAGTCCATACCTTTCGATCCCTAAACTGATGGCCAGACAGAGATCGTCAATATGATGATCGTACATGGGATGAGATCCTCCCCTATGTACAACATAGCTATAATCCCCCCCCCCCNCAACCAACCACAGCCCCTTTCAGGTGGGCTTGATATTCTAGCCACTATGTCCCATTAACGTAGCCATGCCATTTGCAACTACTCAGGATGATTCGGCTCATGTCAAGTCTGAAGATGCCAAGGCAAACAAATTCATTGAGTGCATTCAGGACATTCGCCAAAAGGTTCATGACATATTGGACAGAGCCAATGCTAATTACAAGCATCGGTATGATCAACATCGGGTGCAACACAACTTCCATGTGGGTGACAAAGTGTGGCTACATTTGTAGAAGGAGCGCCTCACTAAACCCCACCACAACCTTTTCCCGCTCTGATATGGGCCATACACCATCACCAAGGCTATAGGGGACAATGACTTCGAGCTCAGTATCCCACCATTCCTTGGTCTGTACCCAGTGTTCAATGTGGACCACCTTTAGCCTTACTTTACACCTCTACTGGACACATATGACATGGAAGAACAACTCACACCAATAGATTTAAACCCAGACTGCATGGAACAAGCCACAACTGATCGGATTATGGACACACAGATCAAGAACACCCACCAACAGAGGATCCAACTATATCGAGTTGTCAAAGCAGCCCAACTCCTTCACCAGGGCAAGTGGCTCACCAGGGACCAAGTTAAGCAGAAATTTCTTCATCTCATGGAGGAACTCAACGCAATGGGGACCATTGCTTCCTATTTTTGGCAGTTTTTCAGGTCCTGAACTTTCGGAGCCATTTTGAGGCCCTAAACGATGTTTTTTAGACATCAAAATTTGGTGAATATCAATATATTCTAGACCATGATATTTGTTGCAATTAGTTGTAGTCCTTGAATAGATATTTCTAACGATGTATCATATGAATCAAATGAAGATAGTATGCCAAAGTTATGACCTCAGAAAATTGATGAACCAATTTACCCTAACGGGGTACATATTCTTTCATTTCATCTCCTAGGGTTAGGATTTTGGATGTTTAGGGTTTCCATTGTTTCTCAATAATATATAAACCTTAAAGCCTCATTGTAACATAGATTTCAGAGGCTTGTAGCCGCCACATATCTTCTTAGAGATATGCTACTAGTGCCCTAGCTAGTTTATTTCTATTCTGTCTATAAATAAATTTCAGATCTTTGATATTAATGAAATGAAATTTTATTTCTGTTGCATCTTTGTATTCATGGTTATTTGTGTATTATGTTTCATTCCTGCATAAATTCAGATCAGTGGTATCCAAGTGGTTTGCTCTTTCTCGATCCTTCTTTGCATGTCCCCAACGAGGTCGGGATATAAGGAGTTAGGGCTCGATCTGGTTGAACCTTTGCATGATCAGCCTCGCAAACCTCGACGACTGCCCATGGGGGATGAAAAGAAAGTTGAGTGAGCAGGAGATCCTATGAAAATATTGATCGAGGATGCCCTGGAAAAACAAATGAATGCGATGATGGATAACTTCGCCCAGATCCTTCAACGATTTCCCACGGGCGACGAATCTGCATCCAACAACCACTTTAGAGGCACAACCCCTTTTAAGGTACAAGTAAACTTTGACATTCCCATATTTGATGGCCAAATAGATGTAGATGTCGTAGATAGATGGTTGAATCTATTAAAAGGATATTTCTCGATTCATGACTTTTCCGAACGAGAGAAGATTATTTTGTCACTGCTCAAAGCCACCCCCCATGTCAAGGACTAGTGGGAAACCTACTGTGAGAAAAAGGACAAGGAGGAACCCTCTTTTTTCTCAGCCATACCCACTTGGAATTTTTTCCAAGACACCATCAAGGAACAATATTATCTCATGGGGAGCTATGAGGACAAGTACATACAATGGAATGCGCTGTGACAACAAAGGGATAAAGATGTACATGAGCTGGAAAATCTGTTCCATACCCATGTTGAAGTACCAAAGTTGTCTACAAATATACACTCAGGAGGAAATGGAGTTCCTCGACATCTCCTCGCTTGGTACGACATATCGGTTTGCTGCCAAGATTGAGCAGAAATTCAAACAAAAGAAGCGAGAAATTGGATCTGCGAATCAAAAGCAAGCAAAAGGTGCCTCAAAACCATAGAACAAAGGACAAATCCAAGGCATGGGGGATCAATAAAACCTGCCAAAGCCGCAAGAAAAGAACAACACCGCAAAGCCAAAGAAGGACACGGGAAGGTGGTGTGAGTTTCGTAAGAGCTCCACTCACAACACAAGTGAGTGTCGGGCCAAAAAATCACTAGTGGACGAGATGAGGGCTTCTGAATCAGATGCATGCTATGACACTGAATTAGAACCCGAGAAGGGGAATGACAGAGGGAAGCAAATTATTGATGCGGAGACCAATGCCACAGTTTCCACCATGAAGATTCAAAAGGAATAAACAGAAGGTCCAGAGGAGGAGGAGCGTCTCTTCCACTCCTAGATGTGGGTAGAGGGTTCCCAACTATAGTTCATTGTCGACAGTGGGAGCCAAAAGAACCTCATTTCAGCATAGGTCATGAAATGGTTGGGCTTGTTGACCACAACACACACACACAACCGTACAACATCAGGTGGCTTCATAAAGGACAGGATCTCCACATCAACCAACGGAGTCACCTTCCCTACAGAATTAATCCCTTCATTGATGAGGTATTATGTGAAATTTATCCTCTTGATGTTTGTGATGTATTATTAGTCCAACCATACTTGTGGAAGTGACATGTTGTGTATGAGTCCCGACCTCACGTTGTTATTGAAACTTTGCAATATCATCCTCACAAACCCCAGCGATCGCCCATGGGGGACGAAAAGAAAGACGAGGGAGCAGGAGGTCCTATCAAAATATTTCTCAAGGAGGTCCTTGTAAAACAAAGGAACACGATGATGGATAACTTCTCCTAGTTCTTTCAATGATTTCACCCCGGTGATGCATCTGCATCCAGCATCCACTCTAGAGGTGCAACCCCTTTTAAGGTACAAGTAAACTTTGGCATTCCCATATTTGATGGCCAAATAGATGCAGACATCGTAGATAGATGGTTGAATCTATTAGAAGGATATTTTTCGATTCATGACTTTTCCGATTGAGAGAAGATTATTTTTTCACTGCTTAAAGACACCCAACATGTCAAGGATTGGTGGGAAACCTACTCTGAAAAAAAGGATGAGGAGGAACCCTCTCTGTTATCGGCTGTACTCACATGGAATTATTTCCAAGACGCCATCAAGGAACAATATTATCCTATGGGGAGCTATGAGGACAAGTACATACAATGGACTGTGCTGCAGTAGCAAACGGATCAAGATGTGCACGAGCTGACGAATCTATTCCATACCCTGCGCACAAAGTTGGGTATCAAATATTCAGAGAAATATTTGTAAATGTGTTGAACCTGCATAGAATAGATCTAGCTAGAAAATAATACACACATTTGCAGAGAGAAATTGAGAAAGAAGAAGCAATATAGAAAGAATGGAAGAATTCTCATTAACCGTATTCCACACTCAAAGGGTGAATAATTTACAATAGATATAGGATACATGAGTAACTAATGAGCCATAGTGGTGGTCTAGATTGATTTGGACACACAACAATAGTTACAACAGTAAACTGCCACCTAGTCTAGTCTCTCAGGCAGTTACGGGAGTGAACTGCCACCTAGATGAGTTAACTAGTCAACTAGTCTTCACTTAATTGACTGAACAAAGAGTAGTGAGTTGATGATGATCCCAATGTTGCATGGTGACAAAACCAATGCAACATCTAAACTCAACTCAACTAGTCAAACTTAAGTGTCAACTGAAAGA
>ML783624.1:564442-610125 GCA_009831015.1 Picea engelmannii | reverse complement strand
AGTTGCTAAGCAACCATGTCCTTCACTCCAAGAAGACCTCGCAACTGTGCAAGTTTGTGCTCTTTGAAGATTTTGTTGAAGATGTAGATGTCTGCACGGATCTGATGAAGTATATGTATCATTGATATTTCCACACATATCCAATTTATCTTCTTGTAATGAATAATATCCAAATAAATTTTGGATGAAATTTTGAAAACCGTGTGGCCGTTTCCAGAAAAATGCTGAAATTTTGTTGATTTTGAAACAACCATAACTTCAGTTTCCCAACTCCGTTTCAGACGATTTTTTTTTTCAAATTGGATATTTTCCCAAGAGGAATTCAAATATCCAATTTTCTTCTGCAAATGTTTCTCATAAAATATCAGAATGAAGTCTGATGTGCGCGGCTCCCTTTTTGTCTCTTGACATGCATGCAAAAGTGTCTGCATGTGACTCTTGAGATGCATGCCATATATCTTCCACATGAATTTCAGAAAACAAATCTGAAATGGAGTAGACATCATCTTCAATTAATGGAATACAAATTTCTGCAAATACTTTTGTAGAAGACTCTTCATAATAAGAGGCTTGATCTTCTGACGGTTTCTCTTCTGGCTCTATCTGTTCGACCTCCTGCATGAAATCTTCACAATATTATTTATTCCAAAATAGAACCTCCAATCTGGTCCATAATCCATTTGGATTTGATCCTTGTGATTCTTCATATACTTGATGGAAAAGTTCGGGAGAAACAGACATGCCAATACTTCCTATGACCATATCTTGTCTATTGAGAAAGTCAGTTTTCTCATCGACAGAATCAAGCTCTACTTCCATTGTCATAGTTATTTGGTACAAGCCTCTGCATCTAAGATGAAGCATAAATTTTGGCTTCCATTCCAAATAGTTATGAGGAGTGAGAAGTATTTTCGACGAATAATCCATCTTTGTGTTGTCTTCAATCTTTTGTACCTGCAAAAAATGATTTGGTGTAGCTTTTTCTTAGCAGTCCGTCGGATCTGATACCATGTAAATGTGTTGAACCTACACAGAATAGATCTAGCTAGAAAATACTACACACATTTGCAGAGAGAAATTGATAAATAAGAAACAAGATAGAAAGAATGGAAGAATTCTCATTAACCATATTCCACACTCAAAGGGTGAATAATTTACAATAGATATAGGATACATGAGTAATAAACTGCCACCTAGTCTAGTCTCTCAGGCAGTTACGAGAGTGAACTGCCACCTAGCTAAGTTAACTAGTCAACTAGTCTTCAGTTAACTGACTGAACAAAGAGTAATGAGTTGGTGATGATCCCAATGTTTTATGGTGACAAAACCAATGCAACATCTAAACTCAACTCAACTAGTCAAACTTAAGTGTCAACTGAAAGAGAATATTCTCCAAGTGGAATAGTCTCCCCTAAAATATAGGAGACTGGATAATGACTAATTATGACTAATAAACAAGGAATAACCTTAGGAAAAATAAATCCTAGGTGTGTGTGAAGTAACTCCAACAATATTTGGTTCTGAAGTACCACATTTGTCTACACATATACATTCAGGAGGAAATGGAGTTCCTTGACATCTCCTCGCTTGGTACGACATACCGGTATGCTACCAATATTGAGTAGAAATTCAAACGGAAGAACCGAGACTTTGGATATGCGAATCAAAAGCAAGTAAAAGGTACCCCCAAATCGTAGTACAAAGGACAAAGCCAAGGCATAGCGACTCAACAAAACTTTCCAAAGATGCAAGCAAAGAAAAACACCGCGAAGTCAAAGAAGGACATGGGAAAGTGGTGTGAGTTCCATAAGAGCTCCACTCACAACACAAGTTAGTGTCAGGCCAAATAGTCACTAGTGGTCGAGATGAGGGCTTCTGAATCAGATGCATTCTCTAACACTGAATTAGAACCCAAGAAGGGGAATGACAGATGGAAGTAGATTATCGATCCGGAGCCCAATGCCACCATTTCCACCACGAAGATACAAAAGGAAGAACCGGAAGATTCAGAGGAGGAGGAGCGTCTCTTCCACTCCCAGATGTGGGTAAAGGGTTCCCTGTGATAGTTCATTGTCGAAAGTGGGAGCGAAAAGAACCCCATCTCAGCAGAGGTCATGAAGCGGTTGGACTTGCCGACCACAACACACCCACATCCGTACACCATCGGGTGGCTTCACCAAGGACGGGATCTCTGCGTCAGCCAACAATGTCGCCTTCCCTACGAAATCAAGCCCTTCACTGATGAGGTATTATGTGACATTGCTCCTCTTGATGTTTGTATTGTATTATTAGGAAAACCATACTTGTGGAAGCGACATACTGTGTATGAGTCCCAACCTCGAGCTGTTATTGTTACTTTGGGAAATAAGTTGTATAGGATACCAGAGGTACCACCGCCTCCCGCTATCTCTTTGTTTACTGCAAAACAATGCAGTAAGCTCATTTCCAAAACCGGTAAATTTGTTTTCCTGATGATCCACCCTCAGGGAAAGAAGAAGAGTGTGGCCACTACCTCCAGACAAGGCTCCTCCACACGACAACAACAAATGAAAAAGGTCATGGAGGAGTATCAGGACATCTTCACCTCACCCGCAAGGGTTCCTCTTCACTGTCAGGTCAAGCACCCCATCGATATGATCCCAGGTGTGCCGCTGCCAATGGACCAATATATAGACACTCTGTTCTAGAGAACGATTAAATCAAGAGGCATATTCAGGAGTTGTTGTAGAAAGGTCACATCGGCCAAGTTCATCGACCTGTGGGAGCCCGATTGTGTTGGTGCATAAGAAGGATGGGACTTGGAGACTCTGTATTGACTATCAGACGTTGAACAAGATCACTATCCGGAATAGGTACCTGATCCCATAGATTGATGACCTTCTGGACCAACTCAAAGGGGAAAAATATTTCAGCAAGATCAACTTGAAGTCTGGGTATCACCAGGTACCAATCAATTTGTCCGATGTGTGGAAGGCTTCCTTCCAAGCCAAGGAGGGCCTTTTCGAATGGCTGGTCATGCCTTTCGGGTTGACGAATGCTCCCGCAACCTTCATGAGGCTGATGGATGACATCTTGTGGCCATTCACAAACTCATTTGTAGTAGTGTACTTGGATGACATCCTAATCGTCAGCCAGACTTGGGAAGATCACCTCCACCACATCCGACAGGTCCTCCAAACACTGCGGAAACACAAGTTGTGTGCCAATTTGGAGAAGTGCACTTTTGGCATGACCCAGGTTAAATATTTGGGATACATTATTGATGAGCGTGGGGTGCATGTGGATCCAACCAAGATCCAATTCATCCGGGATTGGTTAGCCCTGACGACTCGAAAAGAGCTTCACATATTTCTGGGTCTTGCTAATTTCTATCGCAGGTTCGTGTTGGGATTCTCTCATATCACTTATCCCTTGAGTCAAGTCACCAAGGGAGGAGTGAAAGAAAAATTATTTTGGTCGTAATCTCAACAGAATGCATTCGTAGAATTGAAACATAGCCTCTTTTTTGCCCCAGTGCTCACAGTACCAGACTTGCAACAACCATTTGAGATCGAGATAGATGCCTCTAACTATGCTATTGGGGTCGGTTCTTACTCAACAGGGGCATCTAGTGGCATATCACAGTGTGACACTATCTGACATAGTCTGAAAGTATCCCACTTATGACAAAGAAATTTATTCCATTATGCAGGCTTGATGACAATGGAAGCATTACATTTTGGAGAAGGAAACGATCATCCACATAGACTACTGACCCTTGCAGTTCATACAGACACAAGGGAAGTTGCAGAATGATCGCCATCAGAAGTGGTCCACATATCTACAACAATTTCATTTGAACATCAAGTACAATAAGGGAAGCACCAATAATGTTGTGGACTCCCTCATCCGACCAACGATCATGGCGATAACCACCATGCTCAACTCTTGTGGGAACGAGACTTCTGACTGGCCGCTTCTCTACAAGAGCGATCCAGATTTCGGCCACAAATACAAAATGCTCTTGGAGGTTAACCGAATTCCAAATTTTCACCTCAAGGATGCACGACTATGTCACCTGGGACACCTTTGTTTTCCTTCAAGCGAGCATGCCAAGATGATTTGGGAAGCGTACTATAGTCGGGGCGCTGGGCATTTCGAGGTCAAGAAAAAAGTGGCAGTACTACAAAAGTATTTGTATTGGCCAAACCTTCAACATGATGTTGGGAATTACATCAGATCCTGCACTGACTGCGCCATTTCCAAGCTGAACATCAAGAAGCAAGGCCTCTATACTCCGCTGCCTACCCCTAGTCGACCTTGAGAATCTATCTCCATGGATTACATGTCGAGCCTTCCTTCTACTAAGAATGGCAACGACTGTGTTTTTGTGGTCGTCGAAAGATTCTTGAAGATGGCCATTATGGCGGCCTGCAAGAAGAATATCATAGTAGAAGCCACAGCTAAAATCTTCTTTGAATGAGTGTGGGTACACTTTGGGATCCCACAGTCTATCATCTCAGATTAGGACAACAGGTTCCTCAGTACATTTTGTTCCAACCTCTAGTCAATGGTGGACACCAAGCTCACCCAGTCCACAGATTTCTATCCCCAAACTAATGGCCAGACAAAGGTTGTTAATAGGATGACTGTAGACATTTTGCGCATGTACAACTCAAAGAATCCACACACACGGGATGAGATCCTCCCCTATGTACAACATAGCTGTAACCGGGCCCTCCACAACTCAACCGACCACAACCCCTTTCAGGTGGTCTTGGGATTCTAGCCACTATGTCCCATTGATGTATCCATACCATTTGCAGCTACTTAGGATGATTCGGCTCATGTCCAGTCGATTTGTCAAAGCAATCCAACTCCTTCACTAGGGCAAGTGGCTCATGAGGGACCAAGTTCAATAGAAATTTCCTCATCTCATGGAGGAACTCAATGCAATGGGGACCATTGCTTCCTAAGGGGGGAGGAATGAACCAGGTGGATATTGGTGGCCACCCTCCTATTCCACTTGGATCCCCACCACTGTTTCTTTCAATTTTTTAGTTTCCTTAACTGTAGCATAATTTACTATTTTTGGTAGTTTTTCGGGTCTCGAACTTCCAGAGCCATTTTGAGGCGCTAAACGACGTTTTTTGGGCATAAAACTCTAGTGAATATCAATTTGATTTGGACCATGACATTCTCTATCATTAGTTGTATTTCTCGAATAGATATTTCTAACGATGTATCATATGCATCAAATAGAGATAGTATGCCAATGTTACGACCCCGAGAAATTGATGAACCAATTTACCACGACGGGGCCCATATTTTGACGTTTCATCTCCTAGGGTTAGGATTTTGGATGCTTAGGGTTTCCATTGTTTCTCAATAATATATAGGTCTTCGAGCCTCATTGTAACACATATTTGAGAGGCCTATAGCCGCCACATATCTTATCAGAGATAAGCTACCAATGCCCTAACTAGTTTATTTCTATTTTGTTTGTAAACAAATTTTTGTTCTTTGATATTACTGAAATGAAACATTATTTGTGTTGCATCTTTGTATTCATGGTTATTTGTGCATTGTGTTGTGTTCCTACATAAATTTGGATTAGTGGTATCCGAGTGGTCTGCTCTTTCTTGATCCTTCTTTGCATGTCCCCAATGAGGTCAGGGTATAAGGAGTTAGGGATTGATCTGGTTGAACCTTTGCAAGATCTGCCTTGCAAACCTCGATGACCACCCATGTGGGATGAAAAGAAAGATGAGTGAGAAGGAGATCCTATTAAAATATTGCTCGAGGAGACCCTGGGAAAACAAAGGAATGCGATGATGGATAACTTCACCCAGATCCTTCAACGATTTCTCACTGGCGGTGGATTTGTATCCCAAATAGATGCAGACATCGTAGATAGATGGTTGAATCTATTAGAAGGATATTTATCGGTTCATGACTTTTTTGACCGAGAGAAGATTATTTTTTCACTGCTCAAAGCCGCCCCTCATGTCAAGGACTGGTGGAAAACCTACTGTGAGAAAAAGGATGAGGAAAAACCCTCTTTGTTCTCAGCCATACCCACTTGGAATTATTTCCAAGACACCATCAAGGAACAATATTATCCTATGGGGAAAAGTACATACAATGGACTACGCTGCGAAAAAAAGGGATCAAGATGTGCATGAGTTGACGAATTTGTTCCATACCCTATGCACAAACTTGGGTATCCAATATTCAGAGAAACATTTGGTGCTGAAGTACCGAAGTTGTCAACACAGATATATTGAGGAGGAAATGGAGTTCCTCGACATCTCCTCGCGTGGTATGGAATACTGGTTTGCTTCCAAGATTGAGCAGAAAATCAAATAGAAGAAGCGAGACATTGGATCTGCGAATCAAAAGCAAGCGAAAGGTGTCCACAAACCACAGAACAAAGGACAAATCCAAGACATGGAAACTCAAGACAACCTGCCAAATCTGCAAGCAAAAAACAACACCGCAAAGCTGAAGAAGGACACAGGAAATTGGTGTGAGTTCCATAAGAGCTCCACTCACAATATAAGTGAGTGTTGGGATAAACAGTCACTGGTGGCCGAGATGAGGGCTTCTGAATCAGATGCATGCTACGAAACTAAATTGGACCCCAAGAAGGGGAATGACAGAGGGAAGCAGATTATCGATGTGGAGACCAACGCCATAGTTGCCACTATGAATATCCAAAAGGAAGAATCAGAAGGTTCAGAAGAGGAGGAGCGTCTCTTCCACTCCTAGATGTGGGTAGAAGGTTCTCTGCTACAGTTCATTGTCAACAGTGGGAGCCAAAAGAACCTCATTTTAGAATAGGTCGTGAAGCGGTTGGTCTTGTTGACCACAACACACCCACAACTGTACACCATCAGGTGGCTTTACCAAGGACGATATCTCTGCATCAACCAACAGTGCCGCCTTCCCTACAACATCAAGCCCTTCGTCGATGAGGTATTATGTGACATTTCTCCTCTTGATGTTTGTGATGTATTATTAGGCCAACCATACTTGTGGAAGTGACATGCTGTGTATGAGTCCTGACCTCGCGTTGTAATTTTTACCTTGGGAAATAAGTTGTACAGGATACCAGAGGTACCACTTCCTACCGCTATCTCTTTGGTTACTACAAATCAATGCAGTAAGCTCATTTCCAAAACTGAGAGATCTTTTTTCTTGATGATCCTCCCTCAGGGTAAGAAGAAGACTGTGGCCATGGCCTCCAGACAAGGATCCTCCACACGACAACAAAAAATGGACAAGGTCATGGAGGAGTACCAAGACATCTTTGCCTCACCCACAGGGGTGCCTCTGCATTGTTAGGTCAAGCACCCTATCGATGCTCTATTCTGGACAATGATGAAATCAAGAGGCAGATTCAAGAGTTGCAGAAAGGTCACATCCAACCAAGTTCATTTCCTTATGGGAGCCCGATCGTGTTGGTGCAGAAGAAGGATGGGACTTGGAGACTCTGTATTGACTATCGGGCACTGGACAAGATCACTGTCTGGAATAGGTACATGATCCCATAGATTGATGACCTTGGACCAACTCAAATGGGTGAAATATTTCAGCAAGATCGACTTGAAGTCTAGGTATCACCAAGTACCAATCAAATCGTCCGATGTGTGGATGAATGCCTTCAAATCCAAGGAGGGGATTTTCGAATGGTTGGTCATGATTTTCGGGTCGACGAATGCTCCCACAACCTTCATGAGGCTGATGAATGACATCTTGCGGCCATTCACCAAATCATTTGTAGTAGTTTACTTGGATGACATCCTTATCTTCAACCAGACTTGGGAAGAGCACCTCGACCACATCCGAAAGGTCCTCCAAACACTGTGGAAACACAAGTTTTGTGCCAATTTGGAGAATTTCACTTTTGGAATGACCTAGGTTCAGTATCTGGGATACATTATTGATGAGCATGGGGTGCATGTGGATCCAACCAAGATCCAAGTCATCCAGTATTGGCCAACCCTGACCACTCTAACAGAGATTCACATCTTTCTGGGTCTTGCTAATATCTACCACAGGTTTGTGTTGGGATTCTCTCATATCACTTATCCCTTGAGTCAAGTCACCAAGGGAGGAGCGAAAGAAAAATTCTTTTGGTCGGAATCTCAACAAAAGGCATTTGTAGAATTGAAACATCGCCTCTGTTGTGCCCCAGTGCTGACATTAACAAACTTGCAACAACCATTTGAGATCGAGACAGATGCCTATGACTATGATATTGGGGCCAGTTCTTACTCAACAGGGGTATCTAATGGCATATCACAATGCAACACTGTTCGAAACAGTCCGAAAGTATCCCACTTATGACAAATAAATGTATTCCATTGTGTAGGCTTGACGACAATGGAAGCATTATATTTTGGGGAAGGAAATGATCATCCACATAGACTACCAACCCCTGCAGTTCATACAAACACAAGGGAAGTTGCAGAATGATCACCATCAGAAGTGGTCCACATATCTGCAACAGTTTCATTTGAACATCAAGTACAAGAAGGGCATCACCAATAATGTTGCAGATGCCTTAGCCTACCACCTATCGTGGTTATAACCACCATGCTGAACTCTTGTGGGAATGAGACTTCTGATTGGCCTCTTCTCTACAAGAGCGATCCAAATTTCAGCCACAAATACAAGACGCTCTTGGAGGTTAGCCGAGTTTCAAATTTTCACCTCTAGAGTGCACTACTATTTCACCTGGGACACCTTTGTGTTCCTTCAAGCGAGTGTGCCAAGATGATTTGGGAAGCGCACTGTAGTTACGTGACTGGGAATTTCAGGGTCGAGAAAATAGTGACAATACTACAGAATATTTCTATTGGTCCATCCTCTGTTTAATGATGGACACCAAGCTCACCAAGTCCACAACTTTCCATCCCCAAACTGATGGCTAGAAAGAGGTCGTCAATAGGATGATTGTACACATGTTGCACATGTACAACTCAAAGCATCCATGCACGTGGGATGATATCCTCCCCTATGTACAAAATAACTATAAATGGTCCCTCCACAGCTCAACCAACCACGACCCCTTTCAGGTGGGCTTGGGATTCCAGCCACTATGTCCCATTGATGTAGCCATACCATTTGTAGCAACTTAGGATGATTAGACTCATATCCAGTATGAACTTTCCCAAGTGAACAACTTCATTGAGCACATTCAACACATTCTTCAACATGTTCATGACATATTAGATAGAGCCAATGCTAAGTACAAGCAATGACATGATCAAGATCGGGTGCAACACAACTTCCAGGTGGGAAACAAAGTGTGGCTACATTTGCAGAAGGAGTGCCTCGCTAGACCCCACCGCAAGCTTCACCCACTCTGATATGGGCCATACACCATCAACAAGGCTGTAGGTGATAATGAATTTGAGCTCAGTATCCCACCATTCCTTGGTCTGCACCCAGTCTTCAATGTGGACCACCTTCAACCTTACTTTGCACCTCTACTGAACACATCCAACATGACAGAACAACTCACACCAACAAATTTAAACCCAGACTGCATGGAACAAGCCACAACTGATCATATTATGGACACACAAATCAAGAAAACTCACCAGCAGAGGATCCAACTATATTGAGTTGTCAAAGCAGGCTAAATCCTTCACCAGGGACCAAGTTCAGCAAAAGTTTCCTCATCTCATGGAGGAACTCAACGCAATGGGGACCACTGCTTCCTAAGGGGGGAGGAATGATACAGGTGGATATTGGTGGCCACCCACCTATTCCACTTGGACCCCCACCATTGTTTCTTTCAATTTTTCAGTTTCCTTAATTGTAGCACAATTTACAATTTTTAGCAGTTTTTTGGGTCCTAAATTTTCGGAACCATTTTGAGGCCCTAAACAACATTTTTTGGGCATCAAAATCTGAGGAATATTAGTACATTTCTAGCCTTGACACTTGTTGCCAATAGTTGTATTCCTCGGATAGATATTTATAATGGTGTATCATATGCATCAAATGGAGATAGTATGCCAAAGTTACAACTCCCAGGAAATTGATGTACCAATTTACCCCGATGGGGCCCATATTCTAGCGTTTCATCTCCTAGGGTTATGATTTTGGATGTTTAGGGTTTCCATTGTTTCTCAATAATATATAGGCCTTTGAGCCTCATTGTAACATATATTTCAGAGGCATGTAGCCGCCACATCTCTTCTCAGATATAAGCTACCAACACCCTAGTTAGTTTATTTCTATTATGTCTGTAAAAAAAAATTAGTTCGTTGATATTAAAGAAATGAAGTGTTAGTTCCACTGTATCTTTGTATTCATGGTTATTTGTGTATTTTGTTGAGTTCCTACATAAATTTGGATCAGTGGTATCAGAGCGGTCTGCTCTTTCTCGATCCTTCTTTGCATGTCCCCAATGAGGTCGGGGTATAAGGAGTTAGGGCTCGATCTGGTTGAACATTTTCAAGATCATCCTTGCAAACCCCGATGACCGCCCATGGGGGACAGAAAGAAAGAAAGGAATCAGGATATCCTATCAAAATATTGCTCGAGGAGGCCCTTGAAAAATAAAGGAATGCGATGATGGATAACTTCACCTAGATCCTTCAACGATTTCCCACTGGACGTGCATCTGCATCCAACAACCACTCTAGAGGTGCAACCCCTTTTAAGGTACAAGTAAACTTTGAAATTCCCATATTTGATGGCCAAATAGATGCATACGCCGTAGATAGATTTTTGAATCTATTAGAAGGATATTTCTCCATTCATGACTTTTTCGACCGGGCCAATAGTGTCCCCTTCCCTACAACATCAAGCACTTCACCGATGAGGTATTATGTGACATTGCTCCTCATGATTTTTGTGATGTATTATTAATCCAACCATACTTGTGGAAGCGACATGCTGTGTATGAGTCCTGACCTCGCACTGTTATTGTTACCTTGGGAAAAAAGTTGTACATGATACTAGAGGTACCATGGCCTTCACTATCTCTTTGGTTACTGCAAAACAATGCAGTAAGCCCATTTAAAAACTGGGAATTTTTTTTTCCCGGTGATCCTCGCTCAAGGAAAGAAGAAGAATGTGGCCACGACCTCCATACAGGGCTCCTCCGCATGACAAAAACAAATGGACAAAGTCGTGGAGGAGTTCCAAAACATCTTCATCTCACCTGCAGAGGTGCCTCTGCACTGTCAGGTCAAGCACCCCATCAATCTGACCCCAGGTGCATCACTACCCAGTGAACCGATCTATCAGCTCTCTGATCTCGAGAATGATGAAGTCAAGAGGAATATTCAGGATCTGTTGCAAAAAGGTCACATCTATCCAAGTTCATCGCCCTGTGGGAGCCCCATCATGTTGGTGTAGAAGAAGGATGGGACTTGGAGACTCTGTATTGACTATCGGGCGCTCAACAAGATTAATGTTTGGAATAGGTACCCGATCCCATAGATTGATGACCTTATGGACCAACTCAAAGAGGTGAAATATTTCAGCAAGATCGACTTGAAATCCGGGTATCACTAGGTACCAATCGAACCGTCCAATGTGTGGAAGACTTCCTTCAAAGCTAAGGAGGGAATTTTCGAATGGCTGGTCATGACTTTCGGGTTGACGAATGCTCCCACAACCTTCATGAGGTTGATGGATGACATATTGAAGCCATTCACAAACTCATTTGTAGTAGTGTACTTGGATGACATGCTGATCTTCAACCAGACTTGGGAAGAGCACCTCCACCACATCCGACAAGTCCTCCAAACACTGTGGAAACACAAGTTGTGTGCCAATTTGGAGAAGTGCACTTTTGGCATGAGTCGGGTTCAGTATCTAGGATACATTATTAATGAGTGTGGGGTGCATATGGATTGATCCAAGATCCAAGCCATTCGTGATTGGCCAGCTTAGACCACTCTAACAGAGCTTCGCAACTTTCTGGGTCTTGCTAATTTCTACTGCAGGTTTGTGTTGGGATTCTCTCATATCACTTGGCCTTGAGTCAAGTCACCAAGGGAGGAGCGAAAGTAAAATTCTTTTGGTCAGAATATCAACATAAGACATTCGTAGAATTGAAACATTGCCTCTGTTGTGCCCCAGTGCTAACATTACCAGACTTGCAAAAACCATTTAAGATCAAGATAGATGCCTTTGACTATGCTATTGGGGCCATTTCTTACTCAACAGGGGCATCCAGTGGCATATCACAGTGCGACACTCTCTAAAAGTATCCCACTTATGAAAAAGAAATGTATTCCATTATGTAGGCTTGCCGACAATAGAAGAATTACATTTTGGGGAAGGAAACGATCATCCACACAGACCACCGACCCTTGCAGTTCATACAGACACAAGGGAAGTTGCAAAATGATCTCCATCAGAAGTGGTCCACATACAAGAAGGGAAACACCAATAATGTTGCAGACTTCCTTAGCCAACCACCGATCGTGGCGATAACCATTGTGCTCAAATCTTGTGGGCATGAGACTTATGATTAGCCGCTTCTCTGCAAAAGTGATCCAAATTTCGGCCACACATAGAAGATGCTCTTGGAGGGTAACCGAGATATAAATTTTCACCTCCAGGATGCACTACTATGTCACCTGGGACACCTTTATGTTCCTTCAAGCGAGGATGCCAAGATGATTTGGGAAGCACACTATATTTAGGTCACTGGGAATTTCGGGGTCGAGAAAACAGTGGCGTTACTACAGAGGTATATCTATTGGCCAAACCTTCGAGAGGATGTCGGGAAGTACATTAGATCATGCACTGCCTGTGCCATTTCCAAACCGAACATCATGAAGCAAGGCCTCTATAATTAGTTTCCTACCCATAGTCGACCTTGGGAATCCATCTCCATGGATTACATGTTAGGCCTTCCTTCTACTAAGCATGGCAATGACTATGTTTTCTTGGTCGTCAACATATTCTTGAAGATGGCCATTATGGCGGCATGCAAGAAGAATATCACAACACAAGACACTGCTAAAATATTCTTTGAACGAGTGTGGGTATATTTTGGGATCCCAAATCCTATCATCTCAGATAGGGATAGCAGGTTCCTCAGTACATTTTGGTCTAGCCTTTGGTCAATCATGGACAACAAGCTCACCAATTCCATAGTTTTCCATCCCCAAACTGATGGTTAGACAGAGGTCGTCAACATGATGATCATACACATTTTGCGCATGTACAACTCAAATCATCCACACACATGGGATGATATCCTCCCCTATGTACAACATAGCTATAACCGGGCCCTCCACAGCTCAACCAACCACAACCCCTTTCAAGTGGGCTTGGGATTCCAGCCATTATTTCCCATTGACGTAGCCATACAATTTGCAGCTACTCAGGCTGTTTCGGCTCATGTCCAGTCTGAAGCTTCCAAGGAGAACAACTTCATTGAGCACATTCAACACATTATCCAACAGGTTCATGACATATTGGATAGAGCCAATGCTAAGTACAAGCAATGGCATGATCAACATTGGGTGTAACACAACTTCTAGGTTCGCTCGCAAGCTTCGCCTACTTCGATATGTGCCATACACCATCACCAAGGATGTAGGGGGCCATTTTTTCGAGCTCAATATCCCACCATTCCTTGGTCTTCACCCAATGTTCAATGTGGACTGCCTTTGGCCTTACTTTCCACCTCTACTGGACACATCCGACATGGCAGAACAACTCACACCAACAGAGTTAAACCCAAACTGCATGGAACAAGCCACAACTGATCGGATTATCGACAGACAAATCAATAACACCTGTCAATAAAGGATCCATCTATATTGAGTTGTCAAATAATACCAACACCTTCACCAGGGCAAGTGGCTCACCAGGGACCAAGTTCAACAGAAGTTTCCTCATCTCATGCAGGAACTCAACACAATGGGGACCATTTCTTCCTAAGGGGGGAGGAATGATCCAGGTGGATATTGGTGTCCACCCACCTATTCCACTTGGACCCCCACCATTGTTTCTTTCAGTTTTTCAATTTCCTTAATTATAGCACAATTTACTATTTTTGGGAGTTTTTCTGGTCCTGAACTTCTGGAGTCGTTTTGAGGCCCTAAACGATGTTTTTTGGGTATCAAAATTAGTCGAACATTAGAATAGTCTATACTTTGACACTCATTATCGATAGTTGTAGTCGTGGGATATACATTTATAACGATGTATCATATGCATCAAACAAAGATAGTATCCCAATGTTATGACCTCGAGAAATTAATGTACCAATTTACCCTGACGGGGCCCATATTCTGGCGTTTCATCTTCTAGGGTTAGGATTTTGGATGTTTAGGGTTTCCATTGTTTCTCAATAATATACAGGCCTTCGAGAATCATTGTAACACATAGTTTAGAGGCCTGTAGCCCCCACATCTCTTCTTAGAGATAAGCTACTAGTGCCCTAGCTAGTTTATTTCTATTATGTTCGTAAACAAATTTCAGTTCTTTGATATTAATGAAATTAAGTGTTATTTCTGTTGCATATTTGTATTCATGGTTATTTGTGTACTCTGTTGCGTTCCTCCATAAATTTGGATTAGTGCTATCAGAGCGGTTTTCTCTTTCTCAATCCTTCTTTGCATGTCCCCAATGAGGTCGGGGTATAAGGAGTTAGGGATCGATCTGGTTGAACCTTTGCAAGATCAGCCTCACAAACCCCAACGACCACCCATGGGGGATGAAAAGAAAGATGAGGGAGCAGGAGATCCTATCAAAATATTTCTCGAGGAGGCCCTTAAAAAAAAAAGGAACGCAATGATGGATAACTTTTCTTAGATCCTTCAACGATTGCCCATTGGCGACGCATCTGCAACCAACAACCATTCTGGAGGCACAACCCGTTATAAAGTACAAGTAAACTTTGACATTCCCATATTTGATGGCCAAATAGATGTAGACGTTGTAGATAGATGGTTGAAACTATTAGAAGGATAATTCTCGGTTCATGACTTTTTCGACTGGAAGAAGATTAGTTTTTCACTGCTCAAAGCCGGCCCCCATGTCAAGGACTGGTGGGAAACCTACTGTGAAAAAAAGGATGAGGAGGAACCCTCTCTGTTCTCATCCGTACCCACTTGGAATTATTTCCGAGACTCCATCAAGGAAAAATATTATTCCATGGGGAGCTACGAGGACAAGTACATACAATGGACTACGCTGTGACAACAAAGGGATCAAGATGTGCATGAGCTGACGAATCTGTTCCATACCCTGTGCTCAAAGTTGGGTATCAAATATTCAGAGAAACATTTGGTGTTGAATTACATCATTTGTCTACACAGATACATTCAAGAGAAAATGGAGTTCCTCGACATCTCCTCGCTTGGTACGACATACCGGTATGCTACCAAGATTGAGTAGAAATTCAAATAGAAGAAGTGAGACTTTATATCTATGAATAAAAAGAAATCGAAAGGTGCCCCCAAACCGCATAACAAAGGACAAAGCCAAGGCATGGAGGCTCAAGACAACCTGCCAAATCTGCAAGAAAAGAAAAACAACATGAAGTCGAAGAAGGACACGGGAAAGTGGTGTGAGTTCCATAAGATCTCTACTCACAACACAAGTGAGTGTCGGGCCAAACCGTCACTGGTGGCTGAGATGAGGGCTTCTGAATCAGATGCATGATCTAAAACTGAGTTATAAAGGAAAAAGGGGAATGACAGAGGGAATCATAATATATATGCGAAGCCAAACGCTACCGTTGCCGCCATGAATATCCAAAAGGAAGAACCAAAAGATCTAGAGGAGGAGGCGTGTCTCTTCCACTCCCAAATGTGGGTAAATGGTTCCCCACTACAGTTCATTGTCGACAATGGGAGAAAAAAGAACCTCATTTCAGGAGAGGTCATGAAGTGGTTGGGCTTGCCGACCACAACACACCCAAAACTGTACACCATCAGGTGGCTTGACCAAGGACAGGATCTTTGTGTCAGCCAGCAGTGTTGCCTTCCCTACAACATCAAGCCCTTCACTGATGAGGTATTATGTGACATTTCTCCTCTTGATGTTTGTGATGTATTATTAGGCCAACTATACTCTTGGAAGAGACATGTTGTGTATGAGTCCCGACCTCGTGTTGTTATTTTTAGCTTGGGAAATAAGTTGTACAGGATACCAGAGGTACCACCACCTTTCTCTATCTCTTTGGTTACTGCAAAACAATGCAGTAAGCTCATTTACAAAATCGGGAATTTTTTTTCCTGATGATCCTCCCTTAGGGAAAGAAGAAGACTGTGGCCAGGACCTCTAGACAGGGCTCCTCCACATGACAAAAAAAATGGACAAGGTCGTGGAGGAGTACCGATACATCTTCACCTCACCCACAGGGGTGCCTTTGCACTGTCAGGTCAAGCAACCCATCGATCTAACCACATGTGCGTCGTTGCCTAATGGACTGATCTATTAGTGCTATGTTATGGAGAATGATGAAATCAAGAGGCAGATTCAGGAGCTACTGTAGAAAGGTCACATATGGCCAAGTTCATCGCCCCGTGGGAGCCTGATCGTGTTGGTGTAGAAGAAGGATGGGACTTGGAGACTTTGTATTGACTATCGGGTGCTGAACAAGATCATTGTCCAGAATAGGTACCTGATTGTAACATCCCTGACCATCCATGTCGGGCCACGCTACGCCAGAGAACTCTTACTATTCTCTCTATAGAACATACTGTAACATACCCATCATCCAACTGAGCTATGTCACATAAAATTTTTGAACTATGTGCAATTAAAATATACACACAAAACTCTTGCAGAAGAATTATATATAAAACGCAAGCATACAAATACATTTTTAATTACATGGATTCACATTGAAATAACAGTAAACATATACATGCATCATATACAAGAAATACCCATAAAAATAAACACAGTTATAACCGCACATATGATAACCCATAAAAATAAGCATGTAAATAACAATGCATCAGGAAAAATCATCACACAATTGGCACTTATCTTGGTAAGAATGTCATCAAATGCGTGCAGACCTTCCATGAACCTTCCAACCTTAGAACACACTATTCATCATTCTCAACAGTGAGTCACCCCCGAGCTGGGACTAAACTCCACCTGGGTAAAGGGATTCCTAACTGGGCTAAAGGCTCATAGACAATAGGAAAGACTCTGTCTCAGGTGCCAACTCAAACTAACAACCTACAGTCCCTCATTCCCCACATGCATGTCCCACCCAGGAAGTGTGCCCCTTCTTTGATCAACAGTCCTTCGGCTGCCCCACTTCCTTTCAGGCTTCAACAACAGGCCAGACATGAAGTCTCAGATCACTGTAGCTACAATTTAGCACCTTCAAGAAATCAATTCCCAGAAATTATATCACCTAGAGAATTTATCATGGGCCCGATAACCCACCTCTTTAATATCTCACAGGATTGACAACCCTCTTCTTCAGTCCAACTCCCAAGCTAACCATGTACAAGTTCAGGTACATCCATGAAGATACGAAAGATAACTCATTCAGTGTATGCATGTCATGGATGATTGACCAAATGACTAAATGATGGAAGGAATTATGGGGAGAATGATGGAAAATATGGGAAAATGAACTAAGTCCCAACAATATGTATGCATGTCCCCAACATGACACTTGTCATGTTGGGAGATACTTTCGCTACTTGTCCCCAACTTTAGAACTTAGGATAAAATAATTATCCATACTTTATGATTTAAGAAATATTAATATATTATTCCTTTTTCTCTTAAGCTCCCTATCTTAGCCCCTTTTCCTTATATTTTAGGCCCCTCCCATTCCCTAACTAGTGGAGTTTAGTCCCCCATCTCTTTTATCATGGCCGGTCTGCACGCAATGATGTATTTTATATTAATTATGAGACATATACAAAAATAGGCACACTAGTCTTTAACATGTAGGCTCTCTGGCCTAATTTAATCATAAGCATCCTAGATTATAATAACTGGATCACCAGCCTATAAAACACAACATATACACAAAAGGCTACCTGGCCTCAAAATCGCCTGCACTTATGTTTCCGCATGCGATATCCTGGAATGTGCAAACTTCCTCATTTTAATATGTAGTACATGTGCACACTATGCCAAGAAAATGATATCAAACAACTCACCAACTTAAGTACATTTTCATTTATATTACAATTGGGTTCGTCCTAGGGATATTACAATCCCCTCCCCTTATTTATGCACTATCCTCGGTGCATCATGTACCCATATACAACAAAATTTCAAAAATATTAAAAAAGATGCGGGTATTCTGCCCGCATTGCATTCTCATGCTCCCAAGTAGCGTCCTTAGGACCGTACCAGGTCCATTGGACCTTTACAAGCCCTGTGGCTCGATTCCGGAGATGTTTGATTTTCTGGTCCAGAATATGTACCAGATGCACTTGAAAAGTGCCTTCTTGCTCCACCTGAATCACATTCCAATCAATAACATGATTAGGATCAGGTATATATTTCTTAAGTAATTATACATGTAATACATTAAGAACAGACATAGATGCAAGAAATGCAATCATATAAGCTAATAGACCAATCCTCTCTAGGATTTCAAATGGCCCACCATAGTGAGCTTCCAACCTTGAACAATTTCCCAACTTCAGGGAACTTCTGTTGGCCTTCACTTTAAAAAATACATGATCACCAACTTTAAATTCCCTATGAGTTATGCCCTTATCAACATAGATTTTCTGCCTATCTTGGGAAGCCTTTAAATTTTTCTTTATTTTTATCATTTGCTCCTGCATTTCCCTGAGAAAATATGGCCCAACCACTACTCTTTCTACTGGGTTATCCCAACTTACTGGTGTGTTTCACTTTCTGCTATAAAGTGCCTCAAATGGGCTCATCTTTAGAGATGCTTGGTACCTATTGTTATAAGAAAAATCTACCAAGTGTAGGTAATCTTCCCATTTTGATGGTTTATCCATCACATATATCCTCAACATATCTTCAATCATTTGATTCACTCTCTATTCACCCATTTGATTCTGGATGATAAGTTGTACTAAAATTCAAGTTTTTTCCAAATCCATTAAATAATCCCTTAAATTTTGGATCTTTTTCAAACACAATTGTCTTGGGTATGCCATGTAATTGAGCAATTTCCCTCATATAAACATCAACAATGTTGGTTTCCTTTTGAGTGAGCTTAACTGGAACAAAATGGGCAGATTTAGTAAGCTTATCCACCACTACCATGATAGAATCATGTTGCTTGTTTGTTCTGGGAAGTTTGGTGATGAAATCCATTTTTACAACTTCCCATTTCCACTCAGGAATGGGTAATGGTTGTAGAAAACCAACTGGGTGTCTATGCTCAACCTTTACCCTTTGACATTTGTTATAACCCTAATTTGCACCATACATGCTTACCTGGCATCAGGCCATCTCAGATTCCTTCTTTGCCAAAGCACTGCTGAACAACTCTTCTTAAAAACACTTTTATAAAGGCCCACGCACCCTGCTCTATTACTGCACGCGTGTACACACTCGCTGACCCAAAACAACCCGCATGTACCTACAAAAGATGAAAAAAGGAAATTTGCCGACAGAACACACAACTTTGGGTGAGTTAACTAAACCTTATGGCCATGCATGACCAAGGGTTTGTCCAAATACCTATCTTCTTCTAGCCTATAAAAGAAGGGTTAGGGGTCCCATTTGGAAGAGGAGAATCATAATAAAGAAACTATACCCGATTGCACATTCCCTTTGTCCCAACCCTTTAGCCATCCTCGTGCAAAGAGAAATATAGAGCAAAGAAGTTGGAGGACAGTTGAAGAGGATCCCAGGACCAGGTTCGCAAAGCAATTTCTGACTTCATCAATTGTAAGTTGATTTGTTGAAGTTAATAATAAAGAGATACTTTTCCCGTCCCACCATATGAGGTTTTCATGGTTTATTGCACATATGTTGATTGAATCTCTAACCCATTAATCTATATATCAAATGCATGTGGAGTTCTTTGTTTGTCCTGTGTGAATGCAGGTCAGCCTTGGGAGGAGAGCTGCAGTCAAAGAGCGATCAAGCATAAAGAAGGATCGACATCAAACGCCCGAAATAAGGTATGCTCACTTGATCTTCTTAACTATGTATTTGCTTAAGAATAATGGGGATTAGGTCTAGGACAACGGTAGAAAGTAGAGATCTTTAGGTCTTTTCTACATGCATTATTAAACCCTAAGTGCTAGTCCGTAGAGGGATTTCCCACTCATAACTAAATTGGCGACCATACTGGGGAGATCTCCGGGGTTCCTGGGGATAGTTTTGGGTATTTTTAAGAACTGGTTTCATTTTCCTATTTTTAAAGTTTCTACAAAAGTCTGAGCTAACAGAGGTTTTGGTCTTCCATACCAGTTATCTCTGTTTCTTTGCTTGACTGTAATTTTTTTTTCAAGACCCACAGAGGTACACACAACCTGTATAAGGTCTGAACGTATGTACGTGCACCCTGCATTCTCACAGACCGCGTGTACACGCTAGCTGAGGAGGTGACAGTCACGTGTATGATTCCATAAAATTTCTTTAAAAGAGGCAGTCATCCTCTTCCCTGTCAGAATTAGTCCTTCTCAGGGGTTTTCTAGAACTCTTTCTAGTCTTTGTTGTTTGCAATCTATAGCTTAGGTTTCACCTCAGATTGCTTTGTTCTATGAAGTTTTCCTTGAATTGTTTTCTTTTTCTGTTAAAGTAAGTGTCTGAGTCTTTAAGAGATTCTGGTTTTTAGTACCAGTAGTCTCTGCCTGGGCTGGCTTGCTTATCTTTTTATTTTTTCTCAGAGTTTCATAGATACATGTGGCCTGTATAAGGCCAAAATGCGTGTACATGCACTCTGACTTTACACAGCTCGCGTGCACATGCTTGTTGTTGAGCTGTCAGTTGTGTGCTTGAGGAGAAGTTTTTGTTGAAGATGAGGTAGTCATCCTTTCCTTTGACAAGAGATATACCTCTGAGGTTTTTGGGCCTCTGTCATAGTGGTCAGTAACTTAGGTTTGATCACAACAATAACTTTCTTTTTCATTTAGAAGTTTTCCTCAATTTTTTTTTTTTAATAGGGTTTTTAGACAAGTGTGAGAGTCGAATTTTAAGTTGCTTGTGTGTGATTTTTACAGTAACTCTTTGTGATATGCGCTTAGGCCAAAAGATTTCTTGGTTTTGACTTGTTGGTATTTTTCCTTTTTGCTTTGTGAGCATTCAAATAATAAAAAAAAAACTTTTATTTCTTTGATTGGTTAAAAAGTGTTGTTTTGCATTAGTAACCAGGGAAAAGTCTTTGCTTTCATAAGTTCTTGACGGTTTAATTAGAACATAAGTAGCTCATAGTCGAGTGAAATCCTGCTTTGAGTTTGCAGTTCAAAGATCTTAGTAAATTTTTTTAAGTTTGAAAAGTTGTTTAAAAGTTAAGTGAAGTAAAGGTTTTTGTTTCCAGCTTTCTGTTTATTTTTCTTTCGTCTTTCAAACATCACTAGTTTCACTTTCATAACCTTTGACGTAAGACAAGCCATAAAAATTAACGCTAAATCTAAAATTCATTAGACTTTTATGTTTAAAGGTTCAACCAAATAGTTTAGGGTTAGGGCCTTGAATTAGGTTGGAGAGGAAACTCTTCAAGGCCATTAAAATCAAACATTGGAGTTTGAGTTAGGGAGTGTCAAAGTCCAGTATCATGAAAGTTATCCGGGACCCCCCTCTAACACAGGGGATAAATATGAGGTTGTGTGCAGAAAGGTAGCAGAGATAACCCCTCCAAAGATGGACCAATCGTAGTGGAGAACACATATAGAGGGCTTGTTTTGGGATTTCGTCGATTGCATTTGCCATGGAGCTTCGTTTGTCTCGAATCTGTTCGAGGTCATTAGTTGTCTTCCAGACCACTTTTTTTCGATACCCTTGACAGGTTTCGGGCTCGATACCCTACTCATTGTGGTCTACCCGACTTTCGACTATACTCGCCTGGTGACTATTCACGCACTGACAACCTAGTTGCCTATCTTTTTAGGGACATACACAGGTGACTGTGGGGGTATACTGCAGTACCTAGGACAAACATCGGGCCACACTTTATAGAGTATACAAAGAGGGTGCTTCCGTTTTCGAGTTACGCTTGTATCGGTAAGTTGCTCTAGTGTTGGTTGTTGTAACTGTTCTTCCAATTAGTTTAGTGTTTGCTTGTTTTATCTTGTAGGTACTTTTAGTGTGTGTTATTTTTTGAACGAATAGACCTCCCTAGAGTGTCTTTGATCTTCTCACACAGTGGACGATCATGAGCTACGCCGGTCATGAAGGCTTTTGGGTCTATCACCGGTTACACTGGAGCCACCCCCGCCACCACTAAGGCGAAAGCTAGACCAAAAAGGGTCTTTTGAAGCGACCGGGTTACAAGAAATTGTGCCTGACCAACATCCGGAGGAAACGACCATCTTAGACTATGGAGAGAAAGTTCTTGGTCCACCTGAAACTCCAGCCACTGATCTTTCGACACCCATCATCATACCGATTCACCCTTATGAGTGCCAGACAGTGTCGCACACAGCAATGGAAACAAATGTTGTCACTCCTTGTGGGAATTCTTCAATTCCCACTATGGTTGTCACCATAAGAGACTTTCCACCTCCTAACCCACCGTCACCGGTTCGAGCTACCATGGTATCGACTGCCTCTACCTCGCACAGTGGTTCGATCTCGTCTATGGTAGCGACCACAACCCCTTTTTCCACTAAGTGCGACATGCCCTCCGTTCTCATACGACATGCCTAGCTCAGGTACAAGTCCTGTACTTTCCTATTCCACTTCACAGAATTTAGGTCCGGGGGTAGGGAGCTCTAACGCTCCTCTACAAGGCCACATGGGGGGCACTTCCACTCCTTTTAATGCTTTCCCTTACAGGGGAGGTCATATACCTCCTTCGTCCCCTTCGCTCGACAACACGCATCAACAATCCACTAGGCCACCTGCACTCCATAGTTTATTTGGAGTAGGGAGTCAAGGATTGCGTTCGCATAATATGCCGGTAGGTTCGACACCGTTTTCTTTGTTCGGTGCATTTCGTAACAACGCCTTCTTGTTAGCTTCTTTCCCGACTGGGGGAAACCCCGGTTTCAGACAACCTATTCCTATGCAGGGTACTATTCCTGCATAGGGGCAAACCCAGGAACTTCTTCCACATCAGGGCCTTGGAATTCTTGGCAGGGATCTGTTCCCTCGTATGGAATGATGATATGGGGCAATTCTTTCCACAGTCAATGGAACCCTGGACAAGGTACTATGCCTATCCCCACAAGATAGACATGGGGAAACCCTTCCCAAAGTCCTCCGAATGTAATGCAAGCCCATCCATCTACATCCTATTTTGTGAATCAGCTGATGCTGTCTCCTCACATGCAGAATCCATACGTTGGTCATGGCCATGGATTTTACCAGAACCCAAGCCAACAACCGAACTTTTCCTGGCAACCTGTTGCCAGTCAAACTCCAGGTCCCTTTTTCCCGGGTTATCACCAACAACCCAAACTACCTTTCTTGGAAACCTTGCATTTTCCAGACTTGACAAGGTTGCTGAATGACCAGATCTGTCACGATCCACGTTGGCCCCCTATGCCGACAAATTTGCCTTCAAACATACCAAAGTTCGAAACCAAGCCAAACGAAGATCCAAGCGATCATGTGACTACCTTCCACCTTTGGTGCTCATCTAACTCATTGAAAGATGAATTTGTACATTTGTGATTGTTTCAACATACTCTTATTGGGAGTGTTGCAAAATGGTACATTTAGATCGACCGCTCAAGATACTCTTCCTTTGGTGAATTGGCAATGGCCTTCCTAAACCATTTCCAATTACCTGTGAGATATGATGCTGGCACAAAATTTCTGGCCAATTTCACACAAACAAAAGCAGACCATATCTCTGATCACATCTGAGAATGGAGATGTCGGAAGAGTTTAATTAAGGTGTCAGTCCCACCAGCATTCTTGCTCGAGTGGTTCCTTAAGTCTTTGGTTCCACAATTATCCAAAAACGTCAAGACATCAGGAGTGTTTTCTGAAGAAGACGCCATCATGAGAGCTCAACAGCTTGAGCTCATATATTCTCAGTCTGGTTTATTATACGAGATCTTGCCAGATGCACCATGCTCAATACTTGATAAAACCAGACATAGAGCTAGACCACATGCCGATGGTGTTGTTGGTTCAACACAAAAAAAACCCACTGAGTAATTGACGAAGCAATTGCAGCAATTGTCTATACAACACACAACGGCTAGCCAAACTACTATTTTGTCTGCTCCCCCTACTAAAACGTCGGATGTACACACAGTGAAATCGAAAAATCCAAAGGCCACCCAACAGCCTGAAAGAAGGAAAAAACAACGAAAGAAGGATAAGGGGGATAAGAAACCCACTGATAATGATAACGGGGGAAACACTGAGAAACAGAAAGCGAGGTATCTGTGCAACCTATGTGCGGAATACCACTAGACCCACCTATGTCCTCGGCTTGCAGAGGCCCAAAAGTTTGTGACACAAAAACAACCTGCTGTGTTAACCAATCCATTTCAGCATGGGCAAAATCTAACCCAAGCCTCTACAAGAGCGGAAGGGGAAAGTCAAGGACCCTCTCCATCTTCTAGAAATCCCACATCCGTGAATGTATATATGATGAAGGGTGATTCTTTTCTATCGACTAGAGTGCATGAATATAGTAAACCAAGAACTTCTGAGAAGGGCAAAGAAGCCGAACTCCCATCTCTTCCTCTACAGATTGAGAAGACTTTGGGCGAGACAATGATATGCATCCCAAAAGGCGTGTTCAAAAAATATTCTCGCAACCCAAACACAAGGGCCGCCCAGAACTATTCTATGGTGGAGGATTTGTCTCAAACCCCTTGTGCGATGTCCACTTTGGAGGTCCTCCAAAGCTGCTCTTCCCAAAGGAAAGCTTTGTTAACCGCTTTAGGATCTACCGAGACTTGTAATCCAGGTACCATCATGATGTATACAACTGACTTAAAACCTCATCTGCCTTACCACGTAGCATTTCAGATAGTAGTGGCTCACCCCATGAAAACTTTTACTCGAAATATTTTCCGCATGGTGGTTGATGAGGGCGCCTCGACATGCGTTATGTTGTTGGCATGTTGGAAGGCCATTGGCCAGCCTGTTTTGTCTCCATCACCTACTCTTCTCACTTCTTTCGATGGTCGTTCGTTTTGACCACATGGTATCATTCCCTCTTTCCCCATGTAGTTGGGAGGGAAGACCATGTGCATCGAGGTAGAAGTAGTCGATGCGTCCCTCGACTACAATCTTTTGTTAGGAAGGAGTTGGACTTATGCCATGCAAGCAGTGGTTGCTACATTTTTACAGGTCTTGTTGTTTCCACACGAAGACCGGATTGTGACCATTGATCAATTGTCTTTCTCCAGACCTGACCCTTCATTGGGGGTGTCCATGGTCCCGATGATTGATAACCCTCAACCAGGCATAGTCAACATAGCGGTTGGTTTGTGTCCATCTTTGATGGGTACCTTCGATTACCCACCCCCTCAAGGTGATGTCAAGTTCATATCCGACCACCATAAGGTTGAGATTTTCCAAGTTTCATTGTTTCGCATGACTTACTTCAACGATCCTTGGATACTTCCTTCCTCATCAGCCACGGTGGAAGGGACAGGGCACTCGGGCATGTCCATGCCCTTGTCCACAGCTGAAGTAGCATACTCTTTAGTCCAGCAAGCTTCGACCGACATAGATCCAACTCTTGCACAAGAGTTAGATCCGAATCTAGAGCCTATTTGGACTCAAGGTTCTCTTGTTGACACCGATTCATTAGACTTAGTCTTTCCCTTTGACGAGGCAATCATTAAGACAATTACTAGTCTGGGCAAACCCTGGGACAATCTTCATCACAGATCTTACTTCCTCCCAGTGTTAAGCCGAATTGAAGCAAAGGAATTCACTTTGACTATGACTGGAGATAGGTCTTATCCTATCAATCCTTTGGCCACTCGTGTTGTTTATGCCAAGGGTAATATGGCAAGTATCGCTGAAACGGTACCTATAAATCTCTCCAGAACCCCTGGCGTCGTAGACAATGTTTTCGTTGGAGCATACTACTCCCCTGAGGAGATACTTAGCATCGACCCACAAAGTGTCGATCATGAGCTAACTTTGTTGTTTTTCAAGCTCGCTTTGAGATCCGAAAGAAAAATATGACGAGACTACATTTATGATTTTCGATCTCATCCGGATTAACTGAGAAAAGTAACCTCTACAGGTCTTATTTTAAGCCCTTTTCAAACCCTCTAAACATGAAAAGATTGCCGAGCGATCTTGTGGCCTTTCACGCTCGTTAAACTAAAATTTGAAGTCACATCTGTCCGGTGGTAGTTTACCCCTTTTTCGGTCCGGACGGTCAACTGTATGAACAAAGGTATACTCTATGGAACTTCAATTCTCTAAGAAGAGTACTCTCATGTATCATTTTAACCCTTTTTCGGGTCTGAGGGACTAAATTTATGAAAAATGAACCCCCACGGAGTCCATAGTTAATCTCTTTTCAGACTCCCTAAAATTGAAAAGATCGTCGAGTGACCTTATTCTTTCACACTCGTTAAACTAGTCCATAAGAACATTCCTGATGGAGTCCATTGTTAATCTTTTTTCAAACTTCTTACAAATGAAAAAATGGTCGAGTGATCTTGTCTTTATCACACTCGTTAAAATGGTTTTGAATAGATGTCTTGTTGGTGCTAATTTACCCCTTTTTCGAACCGACTAGATTACCTGTGAAAAAGGTACCCCAATGGAGTCTCCTTTTACGTTTTTTTTCAAACTCTCTAAATATGAAAAACCGCCGAGCTTACCTTCTCTGGGCTTGTTAAACTTACATCGAAGGATGTTACCATTGTGTGTTTTGTTAACTGCGTTTGCATACCTGTGTCTTTGGTCTAAATTCCAACTCCATGTTGCTCTCAACTGAACCATCTGAAGCATACCTTATATGCAAGCCTTGTAGCACTTTGCCTCTGTGTCTTAACACCTTTGGACCCCAAAGGAGTTTTCCCGAGTATCCTTGTTCTGAACATCAGTCTTGTCCTTGCGTCTTGAACTTGTATGTTTGTAACACTCATTCCTCCATTGTAACGCAACATTCTTTTATTCTTTTTTCCAAAGAATCACTGAAAAAGACAAAAAAATCAAATATACCCCAAAAAGAGGAAGGGAAAAGTATTTTCGTTATTGGCAACATAATAAGTCGCCCTTGGATAAAGCACATCTGTCCATTTGTTCATTAAACTCTGGGATTTAATACGACCTTAGGAAGTTGTTCTCACTACATAGAGCTATGTCCTCCTCCGTTTGGTTAATCTTCCAAACATATGGAGAGTTTGCGTTGCCTCCTACCTCGTAAACTTATGTTAATTCCATGCTGCCTGAGTCTCATCATTTTTCGTGCTGTTGTCCAAGGGAAGTTGTTACCAAGCCTGAGTCATCCCCTCTGCAGTTTGTCTTTTTCCCTCATACCCGGCCATCCTGAATGTCCAATCAAGTCTTTGTTGGAAATCAATGAAGCTTGCAGTCTGATCATCAAGATTCTCCAAGTCCATGACCGACGAGAAATCGAAGACCTCTGGGTAGTGAATTCGTACACTCATATTACACTCCTACCTGAGTTTTGAAGATTTTGAAGTTGTTTCTCGAGCTCTGAAGACCTCATATCTAGCCCTCAGGCCTTATCAGCTTCTAAGAAGATGGATACTCTATATGTATATCTTTTTGATTTCGAGATGTAGCTCCGTTGTTTATTGTTCGTGGATATAGTTTATATAGTTATACAACATAGATCTACAGTGTAGTTGATTGGTAGCCATGATTTTATTCTATCCCGAGCATGGGTATGCCTGCCTCGGTGAGACAATTGTTATTTTTTGCAGACGACACCTCTCGATTTCTGGTCCTTGGGCTCACTTGTTCAGCACATCAGTAAATATTGGTAATGTATTTTGGCCATCATATGCTCTTTTAACCTCACACATTAGGGGGCATCTGTTATAACCCTAATTTGCACCATACATGCTTACCTGGCATCAGGCCATCTCAGATTCCTTCTTTTCCAAAGCACTGCTGAACAACTCTTCTTAAAAACACTTTTATAAAGGCCCACATGCCTTGCTCTATTACTGCACATGTGTACACGCTCACTGACCCAAAACAACCTGCGTGTACCTACAAAAGCACGAAAAAAGGAAAGTTGCTAACGGAACACACAACTTTGGGTGAGTTAACTAAACCTTCTGGCCATGCATGACCAAGGGTTCGTCCAAATACCTTGCTTCTTCTAGCCTATAAAATAAGGTTTAGGGGTCCCATTTGGAAGAGGAGAATCATAGTAAAGAAACTATACCCGATTGCACATTCCCTTTGTCCCAACCTTTTAGCCATCCTCGTGCAAAGAGAAATATAGAGAAAAGAAGTTGGAGAACAGTTGAAGAGGAGCCTAGGACCAGGTTCGTGGAGCAGTGGCCGACTTCATCAATTGTAAGTTGATTTGTTGAAGTTAATAATAAAGAGATACTTTTCCGATCCCACCATATGAGGTTTTCATGGTTTATTGCACATATGTTGATTGAATCTCTAACCCATTAATCTATATATCAAATGCATGTGGAGTTCTTTGTTTGTATTGTGTGAATGCAGGTCAACCTTGGGAGGAGAGCTGCAGTCAAAGAGCGATCAAGCGTAAAGAAGGATCAACATCAAACGCTTGAAATAAGGTATGCTCACTTGATCTTCTTAACTATGTATTTGCTTAAGAATAATGGGGATTAGGTCCGGGATGACGGTAGAAAGTAGAGATCTTTAGGTCTTTTCTGCATGCATAATTAAACCCTAAGTGCTAGTCTGTAGAGGGATTTCCCACTCACAACAACATTCCAAACATTTGGCAATAAAACCAACAACCTCTTTCTACATGCCTGGCCAATAATATTGGCTTTTAACAGCTGCAATAGTTTTCTGATATCCTGGGTGCCCAACATAAGGTACATTATTCATTTCTCTCAATATCATATTTTTCAATTCCTGAGAATTTGGTACATAAATTCTTCCCCTGTACATGATAATTTCATCATTGTCTAGCTTGTATTCCTCAATTTTCTGTCGCAAATTACCTTGCTGTAACTTTGCCACTAATTCCTTGTAATTCAAATCTAATTTAGCAGCCTCTAAAATTCTATCTTTCAAATCTGATTGGTACATGATAATGGCTGTAGCATGCATTTCATGCACTATTCTGCCGAGTGCATCAACTAATTTTTTTCTCTTTCCCATTGATATGCTTTATATCAAAGTCATATTCACTCAAAATTTATAACCATTTGATTTTCTTATTATTTAGAGTTGGTTGATCAAATAAATATTTCAGACCATTATGGTCTGTTCTCAGCTCAAATCTCTTTCCCATGAGGTAGTTCCTCCATTTCCTCAAGCCATTCACTATGGTTGGCAACTCCAAATCATGAGTGGCATAGTGTCTTTCATGCTCCTTCAACTTCCTTCATTCATAACATATAACAAACCCATTTTGAGTGAGGACTCCACCAAGTCCTTCTTTACATGCATCTGTGCATACAATGAAGTCTTCATTTGGGTCTGAAAATAGCTGGAGCATTTGACAACCCAAATGGAACCATTGTGAACTCATAATGACCATACCTTGTCCTAAAGGTGGTATTTCTCATATCTTCCTCTTTAATCCTTACCTGATGGTATCTTGACCTGAGATCTATCTTTGAAAGTATCTTGGCATCCTTCAATTGATCAAAGAGATCATCAATCCCTGGCAGAGGATACTTGTTCTTAACAGTCACTTTATTCAACTGTCTGAAATCAATGTAGAATCTTAATGGTCCATCTTTATTCTTCACAAACAAGGCTGGGGCACCCCAAGGTGACACACTTGGGCGTATATACCCCTTCTTCATAAGCTCTTCAAGTTGCATTTGCAACTCCTTCAGCTTTGGTGTACTCATTCTGTAAGGAGTCTTTGACACTGGAGCTTCTCCAAGAATTAAATTTATAGAGAAATCAATATCTCTCTTTGGGGGTAGTCCTGGTACCTCCCTGAACACATCTTCAAAATTTTCCAAGGCTGCATAATCTTCCAAATTTGGCACCTTATCTTTAGGTGTTTCTTCCATATGAGCTGCAAATATTTGACAACCTTTTCTGTAACATTTCTTCAGCTGTAATGATGAAATTTCTCGGATGGTTACTGCCCTGGGAATTCCCTGCACCTTCCTTAGGGTCCTTGCCTCATCCAAGCAAGTAAAGGCCTTGTTATGACAGTCTAGGATAGCATGATGCTGGTCCAACCAATCCATCCCAATTAGACAGTCATAGGAACCTAGAGGCAAGATGTTCAAATTTTCCCTGGTGTCTAGTGCATTCATGTCCATAAGAAATGACTTAACCATCTCATTAACTTTTCTTTTGGCTCCTGTATCCAGCTGCACCAAACAAGATTTCCCATGCTTGATTCTTGGCAAATGCAAACTTTCCACCATCTTAGGATCTATATAATTATGAATACCTCCCGAATCAATTAAAATAGCAATGGTTTGGTTGTTGATCATACCTTCCACTTCAATCATATGCGATTGATACTCGGCTTTCTTGTTGTCCAGGGCTGCATAGATCCTTGGTACATTTCTGCCCATGTCCTCCAGTGTTTCATCTTGCTGTACATTGCAAACAATCCTCCCTTTTTCACCTCTACAAGGACAATCTCTATGCATATGATCTCCTTTACAACCCCAACATTGAATAGGTGGCTGCCTTGGCATTTGACCCCCTGTCTCATTCATTCTGGGGTCTATATGAGTTTGTTGTCCCTGTGGATTATTTATGAAGAATGGTGGCTTAAATCCATTCTTCCTCTGATCCACCTTGAATTTATTTTTATCTTCCCAAGATTTTTGGAAAGTTGGCCTTGATTTTTGTTGATCATATAGGCATTTATCTCGCCTTATGGTCTCCACCAATGTATTTGGATCATCATACTGTATTTTGTCACTGATGAATGATAGTAATCCACTCAAATACATTTGAATTTTAACTGTCTCATCCTTGATGAATGAGACATACTTCAACAGTTCTAGAAACCTTCTCTCATATTCATTTATGGTCATACTTTTGAGATTGAGTTCAAAGAACTCTTTCATTTTCTTGTCATAGTATCTCTTAGTCAAGTATGTCTTCTCAAAATACTTCTTGAATTCCCTCCAAGTAACACTTTTCTCTTTAATGTGTTGCACCTACATAAGCTGATCCCACCACATGGATGCCTTTCCCTTGAGTTGATAGATAAAAATTCTACCTTCTGCATGAGAAGAATAATTATGCAATTGAAAATACTTTCTCATGCCCAACAACCATGTCTCTGCATCTTCATCCTTCTTGTGCTCACCATCAAATGTAGGAGGTTTGATTTTGTTCATTTCTCCTTGTAGATCATCCACCCTAGACCTCTTGTTCTTCTTGACAGGGGATGGACTTGATCGTTTGTGTGATATCTTATTGGAATGCCTCGCGGAGTGGTGGTGATGTCTTCTAACACTTATGGTTCTTCTTTTTTCATCAGGAGGCCTGTGACTTCCATATTTTCTTGATCCACTCTCCTTATCCAATTTATTTTCTATTCGGTTCAAGATATGCATTAAATTCATGTTGAAGTCATCCTTCTGTTCCTTGGATTTCATAAGTCTTTTAGTATCATATTTATGGCTTTGGACATCCTTCTGCAAATTTTTAATGGTCTCTGCCATATTCATGTTTTCATTACTTTCATCTCCATGTCCATTGGAGTTTGTTACTTCAATGCCCAAATGGACATCCATCCCTCTAATATCATCCTCCTGGATATAAGTCCCTTGTGCCTCTTCCATTACTCTAGAATCTGTGTTGATATTGATATGATCTAGTTTTTGTTAACTCTGCAAAATGTGTAGCCAACAAAACTTTGTTAGGCTAATTGTTTCAACAATTTCATGAAAATATGAACCATTCTGGTTCAATAATATATATCAGAGTTATTTCTTATGATTTTATGGAAATTTGACTGCCTAGATCAATTTTCTAGGTGTATATTTATATTCCACTTTCCAACACCTTTCCAACACCTACTTTCATGCTCAATTCCGAGTCTTGATCAGAAAGTTATGGTTATTTGAAAATTGTCCATTAATTTTTCTGTTCATTTTTCAACTTGGCGGAACTCTGCGCTGCAATTATGCATTTTTGCACCTACTCCTTTGGATTTTTTGTAGGATATCAATTGATTTTCCCCATATGCATAATATGGACACTCTGTCCAAGTTTCACCTTTTTCTGGGTTCTTGGCTGCTAGTTATAGCCCACTGAAGTTCTAGGCCAAATTAACATATTGTAACTGGTATGTTACAGGTAACTTATTTTCCATATTAAACACTTTTAACATGCCCATAAATTTAATTCATCTCTTGGAATGTCTTCTATGACTCAATATCTTTCCATTGATTACTCCTGCGCCTCAATATGATTTCGTAGAAAAAAATTATGTCTCTTTGAAGTTAGTTGGTTCTTGAAATTTACCCTCCACTATTTGTGCTGTAACTTTCTCATAAAAGCTCCGTTTGATGAACAGTTTACACCATTACAGATCTCTCTCTGAGCTCTTTTATGTGAGCTGAAAATATAGATTTTTCCTTGGCACACTCTAATCTTGTGGTTTTTGCATTGCTAAAAGTGCTCTTAAGGGCCTAAAAAACACGTTGCAAAAATATGACGTTCAAATGATATAAAATGCCGCAAAAAATCACTGGTTTTCTGCTGTTGTTCACCCTTCAAACAACTTCGCGCACAGAAATTTCAACTTGCAACACATATTTATCATGCACAACAACAACACAAGGTAAATCGTGCTTCCCGTAGTTTAAAACCACTGTGTATCACTTCTCTGTTGCGCCAATAACTGCTCACTACTTTTGTGTCGAGCGCCAATATCCACCGCCCACAGTTTCGATTCTTGCAATATTACCTATTGCCCGTAGTTTTTGTACCACAAACTGATATTCCATACGCATTGTACTCTATATGCTGCACCATGCCATAGTTTAGTACGTCTCCACCGCACACCAAAACTCTGTGTGCACCACTAACTAAACTGTCGCGTGACAACATATGCTCACATTGTGCGTGAAACTAGCATACTCCATTGCACTGTGCCAATACTGCGCCCACCACACACACCATTATTATGTGTGTGTAGACCATGCAATTCTAAATTTATCGCGCGGTCCTATACACCAACATTTTTCCACTCAACGCCGAAATTTAGCGCGCACACCCGCACACTAATATTTTTTCGCGCGACACCAAAATTTAGCGCGCACACCTGCATACTAACATTTTTCCGTGCGACACCAAAATTTAGCGCGAGCATCAACACACCAATATATTGTCGCACAGTGCCAAATTTTACCTATCATAAGCTTTTCACTGCGCATCATGCATTTTTAGTGCGCCCACCTGTGCACATTCATTTTTATGCTCATCAATTCCTCGTGAATTCCGCTGCAGAAATTGGGACTTTTGGCTTAAATTTTTCCCCAACTTACCATCGATATTCTACAACCATGAAATTTGTTCAATTTCACCCCGATAACACCAGTTCAACCTATGCAACAACAAATCCTTGTAATTTGACATTTCTGGAATGAATTTATCCAAAATCAATTCGTGAATTGAGAATTTTAACCACTAAACTCGCTCCATCTATCATGGCTTCACTGTAACTTCAAATTCAACCCATTTTAGATCTGAATTTGCTAGAATAGATATTAAATCGGGAATATCTCTTCACTTGGTCAAATTTCTCCATTTCCTCATGAATTTAACAATAGAAATTGGGGCTTTTCCCTAATTCCGCCCAGTTGTTGTTACTTTTTACCATGGACACTCTGTAACTCAAAATTTGGCCACTTTGAAATAAATCCTCCTCTTACCCAACTTTCTCGGCCCATCCAGGCTCAGTGTTGAAAATTGAAGCTTTGATACCATGTTGTAACATCCTTGACCATCCATGCCAAGCCACGCTACTCCAGAGAACTCTTACTGTTCTCTCCGTGAAACATACTATAACATACCCAACATCCAACTGAGCTATGCCGCATAAATTTTTTGAAATGCGTGCAATTAAAATATATACACATAGAACTCTTGCAGAACCATTATATATAAAATGTAAACATACAAATACATCTATAATTACATGGATTCACACTGAAATAAAAGTAAACATATACATGCATCATATACAGAAAATACCCATAAAAATGAACACATTTATAACCACACATATGATAACCCATAAAAAATAAGCACGTAAATAACGATGTAACATGTAAATTCATCACATAATTGGCACTCACAAAATCCAAGTTAAGCTTCAATCCCAAGATCCTCGATAGGTCTTGTAGCACAAACAAAGATACAACAAACTTCCTATTCTACTGAGATTAGCTCAAATACAGATCTATCTACTAGAGACAAGTTCATGTGAAACAAACATAAACTTGAAAGAAACAGGCCAAGCATGTATGTATATTAATGAGAACAAATGAAGAGTACTTACAGACCAAACTTGATGAAGGTGCAACAACTTCTTCCAGTTCTCTTTGTCCAACCCCTTTTCTTAAGTAATCTAGATTGATTATGCTTCAATGGTGCCTCACTTATGATATCATAAGTTTGGTATAATTCTCAATCTCCATCCCCTCCTCTTCCATGGAAATCCCTCATTATATAGGATTTGGAGGCTTAACTACCATGGATAGGATCTCTCATCAGATCCACTAAGAAAGAGATCTCTAAGATATTTAGGGAGTGTTGAGCCTCTAAATTGACATCCCCACTACCCTATGATACTCCTCATCTATACCTTTTTGGATTACCTAAGCTTGGGTAAACGACAAAGAACACTACCATTAGCTGTTGATAAGGTCATAAGGTAAAGTATAATTAATTCATTCATTTTTGTGGTATTATTGAGCTAGGAGATTAAATGTTTCATGTACTAATGCTTCGATTTGCCATGTATAATATTTGACCTCTAGATAAATCCAGCCTTCCTATACCAGCTAAGCTATCTGGTACTTGTGCACCAAATTGCCACTGTTCGAATTTGGTACCAAGCACACCTTCTATGCAAATTTGGTACTTAATCTCCACTGTCGCGATCCGGTACCAACGACCGTAGACTGTTGTGATCTGGTACCCCATTTGTGCACTATTCAGATCTGGTACCATCTACTTGTTATGATCTGGTACCAATTCAGGAAGCTGTATGTACCAAGTTTAGCTCCAGATCACACCCAAGACAATTGTTGGATGATTATTGAATCATAAATGTTTTAGCAAGGCTATGTTAGAATAGTTTGTTGTTTGCTTCATCCTCATGCACTTCGTGTCATGAGGATGAAGCTCAAAATATGTAACTGAATAATTAAATTTAACAATTGACTGATTTGCAAATGATTTCACCTCCTTGTGTTTCATGACTAAGACTGTTTAAATAGTCATGGCAAGGATTGTGGAAGGGAGGAGAGTTAGCACAATAAAACATATGAAACAACGTTACATATTATAAAACATATTCTGGGTGAAGATTAATAGAAGGATTTCATTTGTCTCCATGTCTTGGTTGTCTATGATTGAATGCGAGTTGAGTTGTTAGCATAATTTGATTCTATGTTTTGAAGTTTGAATAAGAGTAATGTGTCGATTGAAAGAAAGTTTACTGTAGACTCCAGTCGTTGGCCTATTGAAGCGACAAGGGTCCACCGCCCAACAAAGGTCAGCATCTTCGTAGATTAGTATTAGCATTTGAATTCAATAGCATAAGTGTTAGATTAGCTGAAGCTTTAACTCTTTCAGATGATAACAATATAGTTTAGACCAGGATTTCAATTATATGATTGCTTAGAGATCTTTACTCACTCTATTTTGCATATGCTCTGTTTCTATTTTATGAATTTGATTTTGTCTCATGATCATGAATGTTGGCAGCAATAGTCAGACATATTTGCAGGAGAACTAGTGAAGTTCACAACAACACATTATGAACCACAACATACTCAATATATTGACTGTTGAACTACCCATGCTATGTCTTGATGATTGATGTGTGATTTCCTTTCAGAAGTGTGATTGCATAGTTAGTTCTCTGGGTCAGACAATAGAGTTAATCTGTTAAAAGAATTCCATCTCATACTTGCATGTGCCATAATGGAGTAGATAGCCTCTCTGTGAAAGACAACCAAAGTGTGTTTCAGTTTGCCAATTTGTTTTGTTTCCAGCATACATAATCTAGAATAGTTCTATACTCATGACATTAGAATTACCTTTCTTACTGGTGTCTTGTAACTCTGTTGATTACGAATCCCAGATTGATAATTAATGAGCGCATTATACTAAACATATAAGCATCACAACATTTTAGCATCGTTGCAGGGGAGTTGCAAACGATAGGAAGTGATTTTTAGCTTAGATTATTTGCATAAATTTTGAATGCTTTTAAAGGCTACTTGAGGGAGGAGGATAAAATGTTTAAGACATGAGTGAAGAGCCACGTGACCACTAGAGTGGGGTTCTCCGAAACCAAGCTGCCTTCTTACCTTCTAGATAGAATTAGGATTTCAATTCAGTTAAGAATCAAATTTCCATTTTATGCATAGATATAGAGATAACAAGGGCAGATTTGTAGGCTCTAAAGATTCAAAAACAACCCCGCCCCACTAATCCAACTAACACTGGTGCAGGAAAAATTCGACCGGGAGAAAATTCAAGGGGAGATAGCGAGGCTCCAGAAGAAGAACCTAAAATGGAAGAATCAACATTGGGGCAGGCAGAACGTAAATCTGCTGAACATTTGGGAGACACATAAAATCTAGTTTCTGAACCATCTCAGTGGAATGGTAGAAGAAGAAGGAAATACAACCATAGAGACTGAAACTTCTGGGTTCCCAATCTTGGATATTTCCAGAAACATCAGCATGAAAAATATTCCACTATCATCGTTACCCACTTTCAGAGGTATGTCAACTGAAGATCCAGATTTATTTTTATTCAAGTTTGACATATTATGTAGAAGCTATAACTACTCAGACGATTCCCAAAAACTTAATCTCTTTCCTGCTACAATGAAAGATTCAACCTTAATATGGTTCATGAGCTTAGGAGAAAATACAATCCTCTCTTGGGATCAGATGAAAGACACATTTTTACGGAAATACCAAGACTATTGTAAGGATAATGCTAAAAATGACATTTTTAAAATGCAACAAACAGAAGATGAAAACCCTGAAGACTACTTAGAAAGGTTTTTATACAACTATCAGAAATCAAAACTATTCACCACAGACCCAACTGTAGTAAGAATTGTATTTTTGAAAGGTCTTAGAGATGTCTGCATAGAAGTTTTTAACTTGTTGAGTTCAGGAGATGTACACCAAAATCCTTTTGCAGAGATTGCAGATTACTGTAGAAGATACTCAATAGGACAAGCTAAAACAGGCAAAGGACCAAGAGATTCTTTTAGCATAAATACAAAACAAAACTCAGGGACTATCACCAGAACTGAGTTAGGAAACTTATTGGAGAAATTTAAAATAGACATCTTGAGAACAATCAGTAACCAATTAGATACTCTAAAACTAAAAAAGAAACAAGAAGAAGAGGTTGCCATAACAATATTTTGTCATAGAGGTCGAAAGAAGCACAGTGAGAAGGAATGCCCATTAAATGTCATAGAAATTTGTAGCCTGTGTATACTAGAACACCCCACATATGAGTGTCTGACTTTTCCTAAGATACAAGCCATGTATAGGGGAGGAGGAGTTTCACAAGAACAACCATACCCTTCCAGAAGACCTTGGAGAACCCAAAACCCCAATACATTTTATGACCCTAATGCACAGTATCAACAACAACAATGGGGTTCTTCCCCAATGACCTATCCATAATGGACACCTCAACAAGCTCAAAATCAACCTTGGCAACAAGGTTGGAGGGGACCTCATGTGTATGGAAATCCCTCTTACCCTAAATATCCATTGTATCCTGCAAACATTTCCCAATTACTACCTGGATTCAACCCACCACAGATGCAAGCTTTACTCCCACCTCCTATACAACAACAATTTACAACCCCCTTGAACCCCAACCAACAGCAAGAAGCACCTATAAATGCCAATCAACAACCACAAAACCAAGCTGCCCACAACCCTCCGAAGCCAACAACAATCCTTGTCCAGCCAATCCCTAACCCCAATAATCGAGCCACCCACCTGGTGCAAAATACAGAAGTTCAAACCTTTCCCACCTATGAAATTCAACTACGATTGGGGAAAGTTGTAAACCAATCAAATCCTGTAGTAATGATTCAAGAAGAAAATGATAATCATTATGAGAAATAAAACACTCAAACCACCCATGTAGAAGAAGAGACTTCCCCTCCTATTCCAATCACTTCCCAGTATGTATGATTACCTCAACAAAGTAATCTCCCAGCCTACCCCGAAAGATTATTGGTGAAGAAACCTGATCCACCCTTGCACAGAGATATAGAGAATGAATTACAAAATGTATGCATAAAAATACCTTTGTTGCAACCCATTAAGGATATCCCCATATATGCCAAAATCATAAGGGATCTTTGCATTAAGAAACTAGGAAGGAAGAAGAAGGAACCTCCCCTTGTTTAGGTGGTGGGACAATTATCTAAATTTATTTCTAAGATTCCATACAAATATAATGACCCTAGAAACCCAGTAGTCACTATTGAAATTAATGGTATTTATTTACCAAACACACTCATTGATTTGGGTGCAACAATTAATGTAATTTCTTTTGACACTATGAAAAAGCTCCAAATCAACCAGTTAAGACCAACCCAAACCATGATAGAATTGGTAGATAAGTCAGTCATTAGCCCTACAGGAAGCGTAGATGATGTCATAGTCACTCTAGCTTCTTGGGAATATCCAGTAGACTTTTTAGTCATCTATTCTAATTCATCCTCCAAACTAGGACACCCTGTGGTTCTTGGCCACCCTTGGCTAGCCACCGCAGATGCCTTTATCAGCTGTCGATCTGGTGAAATGACTATATACAATGGCACACATAGCCAAAGACTTGTTCTCTTCCCTCCTGCCTAGCTGACATAGGAAATACCTATTTATTTAGAAAACCCTTATGGAGAGGAAGATTGTATCAGACCCCTGTTAACACTTGAACAAGTAAGAGGAATTCAAGAACAATTAGATGAACAAGTCTTAATTTTATTTTTGGCTGATACAAATTGCATTGAATACCTGAGGTCTTTTGCAGAGTTGTCACACATTTTCAGTTCCAAATTTCAACAGACTTGGCATCCTGATATCACTCAATTATATACTTTATCACTAGCTTCCTCAGAAAAGGAAGAAACTACTGAACTTGTTGAGATTAGATCAGGAAAACCTCTGTATATCAACTCTAGTTTAGAACCAGAACAAAAGACGCAAGTAATTGAAATTCTCCAAAGACAATTTGATGCCTTTGCATGGGATTATGTAGACATGAAAGGCATTCACCCTAACACATGCACACATCACATCTACACTAATGACCAAATCAGACCAGTTAGACAGCCTCAACGGAGAATGAATCTAGCCCTTAAAGATATTGTAAAAGAGGAATTGCAAAAAATCCTTCAAGCCAATCTCATATACCCCATTTCAGATAATCAATGGGTGTCTCCACTTGTCATAGTTCCCAAGAAAAATGGTAAGTGGAGAATATGTGTAGACTTTCAGGAGTTGAACAAAGCGACCCATAGGGATTATTTTCCCTTACCATTTATTGATCAGGTGTTGGATACCTTGTCTGGAAATAAGTATTTTTCATTTCTGGATGGGTTTAGTGGTTATAACCAAATACAAATAGCACCCAAAGACCAAGAGAAGACCACTTTCACCTGCCCATGGGGAACCTATGCTTATAGGGTTCTTCCTTTTGGACTTTTCAATGCCCCAAACACTTTTCAAAAGGCTTTCCTAGCCATTTTCTTTGACTTGACCAATGATTGCGTGGACGTATACATGGATGACTTTACTATCCATTGAGAAGACTTACAGGAAGCTTTGGCCAATCTAGAAAAAGTCTTGATTAGGTGTAAGGAAACTAATCTTTCCTTAAGCAATGAAAAGTAAAAAATGATGCTCACTAAAGGTATTGTTTTGGAACATCACATCTCTGGTTCTGGAATGAGAGTTGATCCGGCAAATATTTATATTATCACACAAATCAGAATACCTTCCTCACAAAAGGAAGTTCGCAGCTTTTTAGGGCATGCTGGCTACTATAGAAGATTCATTCTAAATTTTACAAGCCTAGCTACCCCTTTATTCAAGTTAATATCTAAAGAAGCCGAATTTAAGTGGGATGATGAATGCCAAATATCTATTGAGATTCTAAAATAGAAATTGTCAACTACCCCTATATTAAGAGGACCAAATTGGTCCCTTCCTTTTCATATCTGTATCGATGCCTCAGACACAGCCCTTGGGGAAGTTCTGGGACAAAGGGAAAATCAAATTCCCTATGCTATTTACTTTGTCAGTAAAAATCTGTCTCCAGCTGAAGTTAATTATACAGTCACATAAAAAGAATTGCTAGTTGTAGTCCATGCTATCAATAAATTTAGACACTATATTACAGGATATCAAGCTTTTGTACACACTGATCATTCAGCCATCAAATTCTTAATGAACAAACCTATAAAAAATCCTAGAGTTACAAGAGGGTTGTTATTATTACAAGAGTTTAATATCAACATTATTGATAGAACTGGTAAGGATAATCTTGTGGCCGATTTCTTATCTAGAATGATTCATCTGGGAGATAACGCACCAGTAGAAGATAACTTTCCTGATGAAATTTTTTTTGCTATTTCTACATTCACTCCTTGGTATGAAGATGTAGCTAACTATCTTGTGATAGGGAAGATGCCTCAGAAATTGTCTCCTAGAGAAAAACAGAAAGTAATTCAGCTAAGTGCAAACTACATGTGGCACGATGATTGCCTCTATAAAACAGGACTAGATTTGGTAATCAGGAGATGTGTAAGGGAAGATGAAATTCATGATATTCTGCAAGCCTGCAATGATGGTCCTTGTGGAGGACACTTCATAGACAAGAGGACCGTTTACAAAGTTATGCAATCTGGTTATTACTAGCCTCATATTTTCAGAGATGATAAAACATATGTATCCAATTGTGATGAATGCCAACAAATGGGTAAGCCTACTGAATGAGACCAAATACCACTTCAAGCCCAAGTAGTTATTGAGCCTTTCGAGAAATGGGCCCATTAACCCTGCATCTAAAAAGAAAAAATATATACTTGTATGCACTAACTATGTGACTAAGTGGGTTGAAGCAAAAGATTTACGAGCTGCAAGTGAACAATTAGTGGTAGATTTCCTTTTTAATGACATCTTTACTAGATTTGGTGTACCTCGAGAAATTGTGACTGATCAGGGAACTCAATTTACCTCTCATCTAGTCAACGCTGTTACAGAACAATACCAAATCAAACACAGAAAATCTACACCTTACCATCCACAGGAAAATGGACAAGTAGAATCTACAAACAAAGTTATTGAGTCCATTCTTACCAAAACTGTACAGCTACACCACAAGGATTGGGCTGACAGATTACTAGAATCCATATGGGCTTATAGAAGCACCTGGAGGAATACAACATGACATACACCCTACGAGTTGGTGCATGGGAAGTAGGTGCTTCTTCCCATAGAATTCCATATCAAAACATTCAGGACTGCAGTACAAGTTGGCATGAACTTGGATGAAGCCCAGCAACAAAGACTCTTGAAGCATAATGAGTTGGATGAAATCAGGCAAGAAGCACTTCAAAGAACCACCCTCATTCAAGAGCAGAGAACAAAATGGCATGAAAAGTATCTCAAAAAGAAAAATTTTCAACAAGGAGATTGGGCCCTATTGTATGACAACAGATTCAAGAACTTCAAAGGCAAGTTAACTACTCTTTGGATGGGACCTTACGAAATTGACGCTATCCATGATAACGTTTCAATCAGGATAAAGACAATTGATGAAAAATAGACACCACTACTTGTGAATGGTCACCGATTGAGAATTTATAACAAACCCCTGTCAAAAGAGGAATTTCTGACTCGTATACTACATAATTCAGATATGCAGGTGATCAGTAAGGAAGGAGACCTCCCTACTGATCCACATTGATTGATTGGTTTATTAAGAAACTTTTGTACATAGGTGTGGATCAAGTTTTGTTAATAAGATGAAGGTAATAAGAGATTCTTACCTCCTTTTCTTTTACTCTCGCAATTTTTTTTTGTAAGTAGATTTCTATAATTTATTTGATCCTTCACGAACTTGCTAAACATCAGTTTGTAGGCATCAACAAAACTCTGTTCTGATCTAGTACTAGCAATACTACTTTGGTACCAGAAATCCTGTTCTGGTCCGATACCAACAGTCCTGTGTTGGTTCGGTACCAAAAGTTTGCCTTCATAGGGTACTATCAGAACACATTACCTAATTGACAAAGCATGCTACACATATTTCAAAATCTTATGTCAAATAATATGAATTATGAAGCCATGCCACAACTACTTAAGCTGGAACCAAGAAGCCGAATGCAACATCAAATGGCCGCCCTTGTGAAGCAATAATTTCTTTTGGTTTTGTTGCCAACAAAAGGGAAGTATCTTTAATTTCTTTTGGTTCTGTTGCTAGCTAAAAGGAAGTATTTTAATTTCTTTTGGTTTTGTTGCTTGAAAAGAAAAAAAGAGACACAATCTTTACCTATGATTGTTTAAAGAACCATAATCCACTTCAAAGACTAGACGTTTCCTTTATCCAGTATTTCAACATGATTAAAGGGACAAAAACATATATTAGCCTACAAGTAACTATCTCACCCTAACTAGGCTTCAATAGTATTCATTGGATTATCTTTACTAAAGAGTAACATATGAGTATATGAACACTCTCTATCATGGGCACACTAGGAAATTTTTTATGGAAGAGGATGTATCAGTACCCTAAGGAAACTTTAGGTCGTTCTCTTATGGACAAACTTAGACAAAATTATACATCTGGATCACTCTAAAGAAATAATGTGCATAAAAAGTTTATTTTTCCTTCAGACAAATCTTTAAAAGACATTAAAAAAAAATAGAGATTATACCTTCCAACCCAATACCATCCCAGCCTGTAAAAAGGTTTTCAGACGAGCCTCCCCTGTCATCGTGTAAAGCACTCTTTAATAAAAATCAAAATAGGTGACTATGGACAAGAAGCCTCTAATGGAAAAAGGGTTTAAGAGACTAACCCGTCGGGATAATGAATAGGTCTGCTGGCAGCGGGTACCAGTCTTTGGTATGACTAGGCAAACCCATCAGGGTACTGAATAGGCATATTGGCAATGGGGCATTCTTCCCGAGGAAGGGATTTCTCACTAATTATGACAACTACCACACCGGAGTACTGAACATGCTTGCTGGCAGTGGGTTCTGGTTGAGAAATGTCTCATCTATACTTGTCTGATTGGAAAATTCACTTTTGTCATCTAAAACTGAACTCTATAAGCACAGGTCACTGTTGACATTTATGAGATACAAGCAACATAATTACTACAAGTAAATGCCCATTTGAGAATTACCCTAAGTCAACTTACCAGGCTGGCATCTGAATCCTACTTTACCTAAGAAGGAAACTTCTTAAAAGTGTATCCCTAACTAGGGAGTCTAATCTACTTATACTGTGAAATTTATCTATAACATCTAATGATAGTAAATCTCTAAAGAAAGTTAGGTTGGATCTGTTCTTCTGGCCAACATATAAAAACCTCCCTGTTTTCACTACTGAATGCTACCTTTGTCAATAAAGTCATCAAAAGAAAGGAAATTCCAATTTTTAGGCCTGTGATCATATGCTAGGTGATAAATGTACTTCTGGAATTTAATTTGGTTTCTTTTCTCTTATCATTTTTTCCCCCCATTATAATGTAGGGTGTTGAATCTTCTTGCATAAGGTTATGCAACATCCTTGGCATGGGGGAAGGTCAAAGAGCTCCTTCATAACTTTTTTTCAAACTCACATCTCACCTTCAGAAACCAACATAATCACCCTACAACCCTGCAGAACCAAATACAAAAGAAGATAAGCATAGAATAAAGAAGTATAGGATATTCCAGTACCAAGCTTTCAGAAAACTTCAGCCTAAAAAGATGAATTCTGACAATCTACAAGCAGTCGCATATGCTATGGGTATTGATCATACAAAGGTAAAAGCAAAGGTAACATGGTATTTATTTTCCTCTGCTCATAAAACTACAATAAGAATGAAAATATATACTAGATCTTATGACCTTAGTATTAAAACCATGCACCGATCCCTCATACCCATATGCCTAAACTTAATCAATCCTCTTATAAGTGCTCGGAAATGGTTGAGGGCAAAATCACATCAAAGCATGAATATGAAGCATGTCTAGTAATGATAGGCCATGAATGTACTTCATCCTTAAGCAAATCATGAACTTATATTGTGTCATGAACCATGATCCAACATCAAATTCACCACCCGGAGGTCCAATCACCTATCCCAAAATGATGTTTTGACACCCAACGTCTTGTCCTCATCATTACATTAACGAGTAAAAAAAAAATGAAATGGCTTATTTGGGTGGCAAAGCTACCCAGATAAGCCTCATTTGGTCTTAAATTTTCCTTCCGTCATCCTTACTTAAACTGACCATTCACACTATTGATGGCATCACCATATTTCCTTTATCATTTCCTTTCTCCAGTCTTGGGCCTATTCCTCTCTGCGATATCCGGTACCAAACCCTTACCCTCATCAGCTGACTAAATCCTTGCACTACATGTTACACATTATTTTCATCATCCTTATGACCATTAATGATGTAAACCTATTTGTTGCCTTCAGAGGGGTCAGTGGTCTGAGTTCCTGAAGAGAGAAGGGAGAAGAAGTTCTCCTGAGAAAAGAAGTTGCATTTTCCTTTGTAAAAGCCTTATAAAAAAGGAAGTTCGCAGGTTGCTGTATAGGCAGGGTGCAAGAATGCCTGATTCTCGTAGGTTGCACCATAGCTGGGGTGCGAGATGTTCGCAGGTTTCTCTATAGGCAGGGTGTGAGAATGCCTACACGTGGGAAAGACAAGCGTTTCCTCGAATCTTCTAGAAGGAGAAACTTCTATGGTGAGGTGGCATCTGAATAGTTTGGATCTTACTTGCTTTCATGATTTAGTGGGATCATCCTGACCTCCTCACCTTATCCTCTTCAACTTATAAAAGGAGAGGAGTTCTCATGGAGAAAGCTAGCTTATGCTGGCTTGGAATTATTAGCTTGGTTGGAGTGGCTTGGAGATTTTCTTTGTCAAGATAGATTGTGAGTAGCTATCAGATCCATGGTCTCATAATCCTTGGAGCAAGAAGTGTGTGGGGAACGAAGGACAGTTGGAAGGGACCTTACGACATCAAGGCCATGGTTGTAATCTCTCTTTCAC
>ML783624.1:535875-564392 GCA_009831015.1 Picea engelmannii | reverse complement strand
GGTTGTAATCTCTCTTTCACATTTAATATGATACAGTAATATGATTCTTTCCTATAAAGCTTGTTGTGTTTTATTGTATGATTCCTTGATCACATACATAGGTTTATATTGAGTTTATGCTATTACTATCACTTCGGTTGGTTTTGTTCTTTTGCAGGATGATCATTGTATGAGCGTTGGATCGGAGCTAGGATGGTGATGGCGGGAGGAAGTGACATTTAAATGGTATGTCACCCATCCCTCTTTAGCTAGTAAATTCAATATTTAAAACTTAAGGAAAGTGTCATGTTCTGGTGTGTTTTGTTCTAGATCCAGGTGGATCTAGGGAGATCAGTTAGTGTCCGCACCTACCGATTAGTCCGATAACACTACAACCCGATTCTTCTCTCACAATTTATAACGATGGTCGTAAGTAGACATGAACTGGTTTTCCAAATTTATAGAGAGACCGGGGAGTTCCAACTATGTCGAGAGAAGTATGCTGGATCGGGCTAGATGCCATTTTTGAAGAAATTCACAGGCTGGCACGAGAAGATATCTCAAGAATTTATTCAAGGTTACGATGGAGAGATTGCGCATATAGGCAATCTTCAGCTAACAATCAATGAAGCAACCTTAAGGGAGGTCACAGGATTACCTAACAGAGGATCCAAATACTTCAAAGGTGTAGGAATCAACAAAGAAATGTGCCAATGATATTTGAAAGAGGACCATCAACACCTTGATTGGAAAAAGGGGATCCCTAGGAACTATATCAAGGAAGAGTATCATCCAATGATTGCTAGTCTTCAACGATTCCTCACTTGTGAGGGCAGGTATGTTGTGACCTTCATTTATCATCTTAGGCTTCTATTACACTTTGAAGGAGGCCCTGAAATTGATTTCCCATATTTTCTATGGATGAGTTTGAACAAAATGGTAAGAGGTGTCAAGTCCCTATCCAAAACAAAAAAGACTAGCATTTACCATCAAGGTCTTATTAAGATGTTAGTTTTACATGAAATTAGGAAGCAAAGGATTAGTTGGAAAATCCTTATCACTCAACACCTTCCCACAGAAAACAAACCTGTGGAGGAAGCCCAACATGCTCCAAATAAAAATAAGGAACCTCAAAATAAAAAGAGCAAGAAAGATAAGGCAGCTCCATCATCACCTAGAACAGTGAGCCAACACGAAAAAGCTAGTAAACAAGCAGGGCCCTCTTCAATAGTCAATAAGAATTTTAAAAGTCAAGAATCAAAAGGTAAAACCAAATTAGTAGAGGAGACTACAATAGTAGCACTTAAGGAGAAGGGCCATAAGACAAAAATTATAAGGAAAGGGAAGAACAACTCAGGAAATAAAAGTGAACAGTCTATAGAGAAATCCCCTGTAACCATTCCACAAATAGAAAAGAAGAAAAGGAAGCCTGTGAGCACCCCTGATCCAATACCTCCTTGTAAAAGAACCACAAGGAGAATGGCCAAGAAAGGAAATGCAGTTTTTAGTCCTCATACACAGGAAGATCCAATTGATCTTACCTCCCCTTCTGAAGACTTATCAGTCCAGGATGACATCCCTAGTTTGATCGAGGAACAAGCTACTATTACTTTATGTGGGATGAGGGAGGAAGTGGAGGAAAGAGAATGCATCCAACCAGTATTAATGGAGCTAACAAGGAACTTAACAAGAGAATAGATGAAGAAAAAGATTGGAGAACTGCAAAAACAAATTTAGGAACTCAAACAAGAAGTGAAAGAATACTAACTATTGGACATGTATATCAAAAAGGAAAATGAGCAATTGAAAGCAACCAACCAACAACTTCAAGATGACCATGAAGAGACTTATAATAAGCTCAAGAAGGTACTACAACTCCTACAATACATTAGGGTCATCAAAAGGGAGATAAAAGAGGAAGCATCAACCATCAACATCATTGATCCACAGAAGTAAAAAAAAAATGCAGTCTCAAGTTTTGAAACATTTTGGGTTTGTTTTCAGTCACATGAGGATATGCAATGGTTTTGGAATGGGGGAATGTTGAGCCTCTAAATTGACATCCCCACTACCCTATGATACTCCTCATCTATACCTTTTTGGCTTACCTAAGCTTGGGTAAACAACAAAGAACACTACCATTAGTTGTTGATAAGGTCATAAGGTAAAGTATAATTAATTCATGCATTTTTGTGGTATTATTGAGCTAAGAGATTAAATGTTTCATGTACTAATACTTCAATTTTCCATGTATAATCTTTGACCTCTAGATAAATCCAACCTTCCTATACCAGCTCAGCTATCCGGTACTTTTGCACCAAATTGCCACTATCTGAATCTGGTACCAAGCGCACCTTCTATGCAGATCCGGTACTGAATCTCCACTGTCATGATCTGGTACCAACAGCCATAGACTATTGTGATCTGGTACCCCATTTGTGCACTGTTCGGATCCGGTACCATCTACCTGTTATGATTCGGTACCAATTCAGGAAGCCGTATGTACCAAGTTTAGCTCCAGATCGTACCCAAGACAATTGTTGGATGATTATTGAATCATAAATGTTTTAGCAATGCTCTGTTAGGATAGTTTGTTGTTTGCTTCATCCTCATGCACTTTGTGTCATGAGGATGAAGCTCAATATATGTAACCGAATAATTAAATTTAACAATTGACTGATTTGCAAACGATTTCACCTCCTTGTGTTTCATGACTAAGACTGTTTAAATAGTCATGGCAAGGATGGTGGCAGGGAGGAGAGTTAGCACAATACAACATATGAAATAGTGTTACATATTATAGAACATATTCTGGGTGAAGATTAATATAAGGATGTCATTTGTCTCCATGTCTTGATTGTCTATGATTGAATGTGAGTTGAGTTGTTAGCATAGTTTGATTCTATGTTTTGATGTTTGAATAAGAGTAATGTGTGGGTTGAAAGCAAGCTTACTGTAGACTCCAGTCGCCGCATCTTCATAGATTAGTATTAGAATTTGATTTCAATATCATAAGTGTTAGATTAGCCGATGCTTTAACTCTTTCAGATGATAACAGTATAGTTTAGACCATGATTTCAATTATATGATTGCTTAGAGATCTTTACTCACTCTGTTTTGCATATGCTCTGTTTCTATTTTATGAATTTGATTTTGTCTCATGGACATGAATGTTGGCAGAAATAGTCAGACAAATTTGCAAGAGAACTAGTGAACTTCACAACAACACATTGTGAACCACAACATACTCAGTATATTGACTGTTGAACTACCCATGCTATGTCTTGATGATTGATGTGTGATTTCCTTTCAGAAGTGTGATTGCATAGTTAGTTCTCTGGGTCAGACAACAGAGTTGATCTGTTAAAAGAACTCCATCTCATACTTGCATGTGCCATAATGGAATAGATAGTCTCTCTGTGAAAGACAACCAAAGTGTGTTTCAGTTTTCCAGTTTGTTTTGTTTCCAGCATACATAATCTAGAATAGTTCTATACTCATGACATTAGAATTACCTTTCTTACTGGTGTCTTGTAACTCTGTTGATTGTGAATCCCAGATTGATAATTAATGAGTGCATTATACTAAACATATAAGCAACACAACAGGGAGAAAATATCTCTTAAGGATTTTGGGGAGGAAATATTTCAACCATCCATTAGGTCGTCCACCTTTCCTAAAAAATAGGAAACCAAATGTGAGGTGGATTCTCACACTTAATTACTTTCTTTTTCATGAATATTAATAATAATTCATGTGCACTTGGTTCTCACACTTAATCAATTTATTTTTTATGAATATTAATAATAATTCATGTGTACTTGGTATTTTGGCCTTCATGTAATATATCCCTACTCCATATTGACTAGGGATTGTGACATAGGTTTTTCCATGGTGTCAAGGTGTATGAGACACTTATATGACACTTTATGACACTTAGGGTGCGGTACCTAGGTGTGCAAATTTCATGTGTTACAATCCTGAACTTCAACCTGATTTGGGAAGAGCACCTCCACCATGTCCGACAGGTCCTCCAAACAATGCAGAAACACAAGTTGTGTGCCAATTTAGAGAAGTGCACTTTTGGCATGACCCAGGTTCAGTATCTGGGATACATTATTGACGAGCATGGAGTGCATGTGGATGCAACCGAGATCCAATTCATCCGGGATTGGCCAACCCCAACCACTGTAATAGGGCTTCGTAGCTTTCTGGGTCTTGCTAATTTCTATCGCAGGCTCATGTTGGGATTCTCTTATATCACTTGGCCCTTGAGTCAAGTCACCAAGGGAGGAGTGAAAGAATAATTATTTTGGTCAGAATCTCAACAAAAGGAGTTCGTAGAATTGAAACATTGCCTTTGTTGTGCCCCACTACTCACATTACTAGACTTGCAACAACCATTTGAGATCGAGACAGATTCCTATGACTATGCCATTGGGGTAATTATTACTCAAGAAGAGCATTCGGTGGCATATCATAGTGAGACATTGTTCAACATAGTATGCAAGTATCCCACTTATGAAAAATAAATGTATTCCATTGTGCAGTTTTGTCGACAATGGAAGCACTACATTTTGGGGAAGGAAACAATCATCCACATAGACCACCGACCCCTGCAGTTCATACACACACAAGGGAAGTTGCAGAACGAATTTCATCATAAGTTATCCATATATCTGCAAAAGTTTCATTTGAACATCAAGTACAAGAAGGGCATCACCAATAATGTTGCATACTGCCTCAACCAACCACCGATCGTGGCGATAACCACTGTTCTCAACTCTTGTGGGAACGAGACTTTTGATTGGCCTCTTCTCTACAAGAGTGATCTAGATTTCGACCACACATAGAAGACACTCTTGGAGGGTAACTGAGTTCCAAATTTTTACGTCCAGGATGCATTACTATGTTACCTAGGACACCTTTGTGTTCCTTCAAGCGAGCGTGCCAAGATGATTTGGGAAGCGCACTATAGTCGGTTTGCTGGGCATTTTGGGGTCGAGAAAATAGTGGCAGTACTAGAAAAGTATTTCTATTGACCAAACCTTTGAAAGGATGTCTGGATGTACATCAGATCTTGCATTTCCTATGCCATTTCCAACCGACCATCAAGAAGTAATTCCTCTACACTCTGTTGCCTACCCCTAGTTGACCTTGGGAATCCATCTCCATGGATTGCATGTTGGGCCTTCCTTCTACTAAGCATGGAAACGACTGTTTTTTTGTGGTTGTCGAAAGATTCTTGAAGATGGCCATTATGATGGCCTACAATAAGAATATCACAGAATAAGCCACTGCTAAACTCTTCTTTGAACGAGTTTGGGTACACTTTGGGATCCTGTTAGGCACTCAACACACCCAAAAAATCCTCTGTAAAATTTTACTTTTTGGGTACCACCTGATTTTGCACTGTCTGATTCGACCTTAGTATGAAGAATGTTTCCTTTTCTTATTATTTTCTTTTCCAAGTATTTCAAGGTTTGCTCGATCATGCAAAAACCATTAACTTAAAATACTAATATCTATATCAGAGAATTGACAGTCAAAACCTTCCCCGACATGCTTAAGGAATTCGACATCAGGAAGGATTAAGCGTGAAAGAAAAAACTAGAGAGAACCAATGTTGTCGAGTCCCGATATTCTTCGTCATCGACAGACATGAGATTTCTTTCGTGAAAATCGTGACTGAGAATATCGTCGATGACCGATCCCTTTGGCATCGGTGAAATTCTAAGAGAGTAAGCACTCACGAAGAATGAAGTGATATCACTGATCGTCGACTTCCGAAACATTTTTGGTATCGGGGATTTTTCAGGGTCGTTAACTTACAAGGAGGATGCGTGGTAGGTTTATTGCCGAAATCTGACCTCTGATACCTTTTCAGCATCGACAGTCCCAAGATTAGATTAAAGCACTCAACTTGAGCAAAGCCTCGATTTTGACCATTACCTGTAAGATAAGTTCTTGGTCATTAGTACCCTATATCCCGAGTCAATGGTGCCATGTCGGTACCATCCGATGAAATCGATTGACGTCGGAAGTTTTCTCAAGAGGATACCGATAGAAACATGCATAAGTATTTCTTCGATTCCCAATCCGCCCACTAAGAAAACGATGCGATGGGACGTTTTAGCTCTAAGATACGCTAGATACGATGCATCTAAAGGGTCAATTAATTTCAAAATCTCGCATTAGTTGTTAATTTGTGCATGAATCAAAATGACCGTTTGAACATGCCGATATAGTGCATCTCCATCTGCGCCTTTGCCGTCAACCCACGTAGAATTTATTTGTAGAGATTCCGCGGTAGATTGTTTTGAATTTCACCCATTACTCATATTAATTGGTTGATACGACTAGTAGGATCACTCCCGTTATATTCTTTTGAGTCATTGTAAACAAGGTTATTCTGTGCACGAAGGATTTTGGAACATCTAGAGGTCCGAGATGAGCAGTCTGGGGATAGCTTCCAAGGTCCAGTGAGTATTAAACAACAGTTTAGAAAGCGTTACACGTATGTACCAGTCTATGGATGTTTTATGCTTCATTTCACACGTTTTTATCTAATTTTACTCTGTACACTTGCCTAAAGAATCGCTTTCAGTTGCAGGAATGATGCTTCTGAAGAATCCCACCACCAGGAAATATAGAAGAGCACCAAATATACAAGAACCAAATATGCGAGAAGGTTCCTCCCCAACGGTTGCAAGACAATTGGAATTTTCTCCAAAGGCGGTGCCTATCATCAAAATAGCCACCAATAAGGCTTTTGTTCGACCCCCAAACTTTGGAGACACATAGGCAAACATTGGGACCAAGACAATATTCCCACGTCGGGAAGATATTTTCAAGAAAATTAAGCGAGAGAAATTCCCCAAATATACCACCCATAGAGATCCTGATATGAGAAGACTCGACAATGAAGTCCTCTCAAATTTCCCAAAGGCGTATCTGCACATGGTGGTGAGAAGGAATCTGGTATTCCCATGCATTGAACTCCTGAAATGTCTTATTGATCACACTAACACACAAAGATGTTTGATTAATGACAATAATGATGAGTGTGTCGGGGTTTTCCTCCCAGTGGAAGTGAATAATTACTTCAAGATTAGAGAGCTGGAAGAACGACTAAACACCGATTTTGTTGTAAACTTCTATGAGAAAAATGACACCAGCAAGGCGATGGAGTCATGGTGGAGAGAGGATAAAAAGTTCACCAATCGGACCTCTGGTTGGTACCTGACTATTAAACTGAGGGAGCTGTACATCTATCTAATGGCCCTCCTCTACCGATTGCATGGGGCGAAAGACTACTTCAGGTTTTCAGATCCTTGGATGCCTCTACCTTATACGGTAGCCATTTCTGGAATAGGTTTTAACTGGGGTTCCATCATCTCCAAACAAGTAAGCACTTGCATACGACATGCTCAAACGTCGAAAGAGGGAGAAACCCCATCCTTCTATATGGATTCTTATGTATTGGACGTCACGTGTGCCAGAAATGTCTTTGCTGGAATGAATTTGAGCTGGCACACATCAGATCTCCCAGTCCATGTGTATTTCGACATCTTGTGGGAGAACAAGTACAAGAAATCCTACTCTCTCATCTGTGATAAGTTTATCGCACGTATTTATTTCTTTCTATTCAAGAAAGAGTGGCCAAGGTTGTCGGATGCAACCAAAAAGATTGTATCGAAAGCTATCCATTGGTATATGGATGCGCATGATACTTACATCAGGGTTTTTGGCACCACCAGAGCACCCCATATGTTACCTGTATATGTCCCCGATCGACTAGTAGTAGGGGAAATCTGTTATTAGACCATCCTGCAAGGTTATAATGCTACTTTGGTAAGGGATAAGAAGTGGACCTTCATACCCTATGGGTTTCATATTGGTTTCTACATGGTAAAGGACATCGTGCAGACAAAGAAAGAAGTGTAAGACAATTGGAGTTCTGATTCTAAACTGGATGTTTTCGCAAGAACGACCCCAAGTGTCTCGTCCTGAAGGACGCATCACAAGTATCATCATGCTGGCCATATGCCCATGACAGGTTTGAGGATGAGATCTTCACTAAAAATTCTCAAAGTTGGGATGAGGTGGTGGTAAGGATGGTTGAACCTAAAGAAACCAGGTTTAAGGCCATGAGTTGGGATGAGAAAGAAACAGTCTTGGAACAATCGAATCAAGAAATCCTTAGGGCTAATGAAGAAAGGATAGCATCTGAATCAGTCGAAGCAGTGGAAGCTCCTTAAGAAGCCATTGAAATAACAGAGATTCCCTAGGTAACCCTGATACAATATAGGAATTTATCCAAGGGTCGAGATGTGCAAGGGATGGGGGGACTCATGTATCAAAAGGCCCAACAGATAATGAAACAGATGTGGGATAACTCGGACCTCATCAGATTGCCAAGGCTTTCGACCTATAGCCTAGAAGAAAGCCCGACGGGGCCAAGTGGCCCTGATTTCATGAACCTTGATAAAATCAATAGGTCAGATGACCCTGAATCCACAATGCCACTGGCTAGATCACCGATAGGAGCGACGACTAAACTAGAGACAGGTCAGGTATCAGTAGAAAGAATCGTGCCTAATCCTTTGAGCGAGTTTAGAAATGTATATAGTGATTATGAAAGACCAGAGGCATCTTGCGGGACCCCTGTGCATGTCCAAGAAGAAAAGGGACCTAAGAAGACTTCTTCTCCTACTCTTGAGGTCCAAACCTAGGAGATCCCAAGAAAGGAAATAGAAACCAAATTTTTTTTCGACACAAAGAGGTTTGATGCGCTAAAAACCTGAGCAAACAATCCAAAGGACAAGTCAGAACTGGATGAGCCAAAGGAAGGATCCCTGCAAAAGGAAATCAATGTTTGAATGACTGATGAACAAGTAAGTATCAAGTATTTTCCTGATGCCTCTATTACACTTGATACTCTGATCCCCAACAAGATACAGACAGAGGTTGGGCCTTCAGAGCACAACGAGAAATTTCAAGAACCCGATCTTGAACAAATATACACCACCGGAAATTTGGAAAACACACTCACATGTGGTGATCAACAGATTCATTAACCTGTGGATGAGGTAGCCAATATTTATGCGATATCCTATGATCGAAAGAGGAAGGCCATCGTCCAAAGAACTACAAAGAAAAGGAAGATCACATTGGATGACTCCATCCTCATCACTACAGAGGAAAACTTGATAAACGCATAAAATTCCAGAACATCTGAGCTCCTCAACATGGGGATGGCACTCTTGGATGCCACCCTGGATAGATCCAAATGATATGAAAAGGAGCTGGCTACCTCCCTGAATGAACTAGAACATTTGTGCCACCTGGATAAATACTATCAGGGCACCACTCAGACCATGGTATACCTAAGAAGCGAGTTCGAAGAAGCTCACAACCAATTCAAAAAAGAGAGGCACCTTTTTACTGAAAAGATAATTGCACTCCAAGAAGACACTCTCATGGAACTCACAATGTGCAAGGATGCACATTGGTGGCATGAAAGGGAACAATAATCCATAGAGAGACTCAAATACATTGATGCAGTTCAACAGGGTTGGGATAAAGAAGAACATGACATCTGGATGCTGGGCAAAAGAAGTATTGATCCCATGAAGAGATCAGTTTGGTATTGGGATAAGATGTCTTAGGAACCACACTGAGAAATTAAAGAATAGTGGGCCAAATGCGAGAAACATTGGGGGAAAATTAACAAAGAAATAAAGTATATTAGACTCCTCGAGGTCAACAATCCCGACAACTTCGTCGACTTGTGCGACATAGTCTAATCGCATACCAAGAAAGATTTATTATGGGCCAAAGAGCTAGTGAAGGTGACCGACAAAATGCTAGGACAAGTACAAAGATTTATGGAACATCCGATTATAGCTCGGACTGTGCTACAATAGTTAAGCACCAATCTAGTGAAGCACTGAGCGCATGCGGTGGAGTTTAGAGGAATTTACATGGCTCTTATGGAGAAGCACAAATTTCCATGGGCCCAAACTTGCGATGAGTTGTTTATCAATTGGTCAGAGTATGAGAAAAGTCACCCTTTCGAAGGGATATCTTGAGTTGACTGTTAAAGAAATTGTTAGAAGAAGACGCCACATGGCAAATTTTGTTTTGTTTAAACTACATTTAGCCGTTATTTTCAGTTGAATTTTATGTTATAAATAAGAACATCGACCAATTAGTTAAGGGTCGATGGTTGTTGCAAGAACTCTTTCTTTTTGGTTGTTAATAATTATTTTGAAGCTTCCTTTGAATTGAGAAGTACTTCTGGACCAAAGACAAAGTTATTTTCATCAAATGCATGTGATTGGACATGGAGAATAACTATTTCCTATATCGTTTCATGAATGATGTTGTAGTGAGTAAGAGCTATTTAATCTATTGCCAAGTTATCTGGTGCAATATTTTGTTGTTCTTTACTTTAATGATGAGGATGAATCGTGGTGTTATTATGTGATGGATGATTAAGTAGATGAATTATTTTTCTTGCCATTGTCTTATCGCTTATGTGTTTTCTTTTTGGTAATTAGTTTCTGAGACAATAATTGGATGCTGACATAGTTAATGTATTTGTACTAGGCCTGTGGTTTAAAATTGTCGTCTACATGCTTGAGCAGTGGGTTATCCCAAGTTCAGTTTCTTCCCCAGTAGTTAAGATTAATTCTATTTTGTTTCCAAATTGGTTTATACCAGATTACATCTCATGTTGGTCCCACCCAAGACAAAATACAAAAAGAGATAGCTCGAACCGAAGGAAGAGCCTTCACAAAAAAACATAGAGGCCATCGATAAGTTGGCCAGATTGCAAGATCTGGAGAACCATTCCACTATTAAATGATGTAGAGTCTAATTGGGCCTCGGTGGTGGGTTTGGTTCCTGTTGTTGAATCAAGGGACTTAGGACCCATCAACAAAATTGGTGCTAGAAGGAGGGCTTGAGAATGAATGGCTAATATGTATTTTACATAGTATTTTAAACAACCTATAGATTCAAAATAACCCACATGCATGGATAGTCATTCCCAATACAACCCACATATGCTAAGTACTCCTGGAGTGAGTAACTCACCCCAACTCAAGGAAGAATATTTTCACCCTGAAATACCTTATGCTCTTCCCCACGAGGAAGTAAATGAATTCATAAGAATCACAAGAGCGTACGCCCAATAGATCGATGCGTTTTCCTTAGCTATGATACTCCCTTGAAGAATACAACAAAGCAGACCAGTGGTTAGTACTCCCGATGAGGTTTTCGTACACTTGGTAGAAGACTTAATATATTTCACAATCAACGAAATCCAAGATCCTCTTGATATGATACTTGAAACAGCAGCTAGCGATGTCTCTGAACTAGAAGATTTTTCGGAAGAGGAGGAGTTTAACTCAGAGTCTGAAGGTATGGAAGGAAACAAAAACCATAATGAATAAAGGGGAAACCCACCTCTAAACAATCAACCCTGGTTGGCCAGAGATGCTTTTCCCTCCTAGGACCAGTCCATAACCTTCCCTGACATCCATAGAAGTTGCTTCCTAAGGTTGATCCTGAAACCTCAGGATTACCTGAAGATCATATCAAGCAATTTATACTAGCGATCAGGCTTATGAACGTCCAGCATGAAGATGTAGTTTGCAGGCTGTTCCCCTACACTTTTGAGAACTCAGCCTCCACATGGTATTTTAACTTACCTGTAGGATCCATAACTAGTTGGACAGAGTTTCAAAAGGATTTTCTAGATAAATTTGCAAAAGAGACTACTACGGGAGCTCTAAAGGCTGAGTTGTTCATCGCCACCATGAGTTCGAAAGAGAAGGTTAAATATTTCAATCAAAGATTCATGACCATCTTAAACAAATTCCAGTCCAAAGCCAAACCAACTGAGGAGTTACAAATCGAAGTATACGCTAATGAACTCCCAACTTCTATTTCCATGTTTGTGAAGAGGGTTGCCAAACAAGCCTTAGCTGAGAATTTTAAAGAAGCTAAAATGATAGATTTCCATATGAAAGGGTGTAAACAAGGCTAGGTCTCTTTAGTTAAGAAAGAATTTCAACCTCCTCCCAGGAGAGGACTCCTTCTGACTAGACCGCCAGGTAAACAAGCAGAACATACTCCTGACAAGGGTAATGGAGACATAGAAGATCTACAACGCATGGTTAAGAAATTATTGAACGAGATCATAGACATGAAGAGAAACATAGGGGAAGGAAACTGAGGCCAAAGGCCCTATAAGCCTTTCTTTAAAAGGAACCCATCGTTCAAAGCCATTGAACCTCTCCCAGATAACTTAAATATCTATATAGGGAATGTCACATATGATTCTTTCTATACTTATCACTAGGAAAACCACTTTGAAAGATACTGCCCTCAATGGGTTCATACGAATTTGATGGCCAACTAGTTTTTAGACGAGGTTTCCCTAACTAAACAACCAAGTAGTTTGGTTAAGAATGTTTTTGACCAGGAAGAGATTGACCAACCATAAGATACATCCATGCTGATATGGGATGCTGACCTAATTATGCCTTCTGACGACCTATTTAAGGTTCAAGAACCACTCGCAAAGTTCTCAGTTGTGCAAACTAGAAGTAAAGGTCCTCCTATCTCAAAGGATCCTACTACCACTCAAATGTCAGGGGAAAGGTAAACTCCCAATTACCCAAAATAGCCTTTTTTTCCCTGTAAGAACCCTATTAGGATCCATACACAAGAATTTCCCAAACTGGAGTACAACGTTGTTGAAGATCTAAAGAAGTTGAAGGTTAATATATTGATTATGGACATATGCAGAATCCCTCAGCAAAAATATTTCCTGCTACAAGCGTTGAAATCAATAGAAAACCCTACGAAAAGCAATGAGCAACAAAGAAATCTAACTTCCTGAGATCTAGTAAATAAACATACTGTGAATACCTTCTCAGAAGATAAGAAGGGAAAACCTTTTGTCCCACCGTTTCTCTTAACGTTTGAAGTCTTCAACAGGAACCTCCACAATTGTTTGGTATATTTGGGAGCATCTTCCAACGTTATGCCCTTATCTATTTTCAAATTAAATGTCGTTCCTCTCAAGAGAAATAAACATGTGATACAAATAGATAGGACCCAGGTCAAAGTCATGGGGAAACTCAATGTTGTAATGATCAGGATAGCGACACATCCTAAGTTTGTGCAAGTGATTGACATCATTGTAGTAGACATCCCAGAGGTCTATGGGTTATTACTAAGTCGATATTGGTCTAAGAAGTTAAAAAGGTACTTTAGTATAGACTGGGAACACCGTTGGCTACCACTAAAGGGATATAATAATATGATCATAATCGATAGGGATAGATACCTGAAACATACGATCACTGATCTAGAAACCCTGAACGAACCCTCATCCACAGATTTCCCCGTGCCGGGAAATTATTCCTACGATTCTCACTTCGGGAACTTTTCTCCTCTCTTATCTGATGTCTCTCTCCCTCAAAACTCTGAAAAGGTTTTTTAAGAGAAGTCATCGATACCGACATAAGATACCCTCTTCTGTCAAGACCCTACGCTAAAGATTATGGAACAAAATATAGGAGAGAAAGAAAGTAATAAGAAAAAGGAAAAGGGCGATTATCATTCACAAATTTGGACCATATACTTTGATGGATCTAAATCGTAGGAAGGATCAGGAGTAGAGTGCATCCTCATTGATCCAAAAGGTAAACGTCATTTCCTGTCCTGTAGACTAGAATTCAAATGCACCAATAACACCGTCGAGTATGAAGCTCTAGTACAAGGGTTAAAGTAAGCCATAGAATTAAACGTCAAAGAATCGAAAATTTTTAGAGACTCGAAGATTATTGTTAGACAAGTAAGGAATACTATACATTGCAATACCCCACACCTAAAGAATTATCAGCAGGAAGTACATAGGTTAATAGAGCATTTTGAATCTTTCAATATCACCGTGATCCCCAGAGAAAATAATATCCTTGTTGATTCCCTAGCCACAACTGCTTCAAGGCTGTCACCTCTAGAAGATTATGAATCCTCTCGATTCACTGTGGAACTACTCTACAAACCATCAGTGCCTAACAACATTTGTAATTGGAAAGTCTCTAAAGGAGATGAACAGATAATAAAATTCCTGACTAACCAAGACAATTTCAAATATTTGGCCATCGATAATGAAGTATTCTAGGAGCAATCAACAGAAACTGATCCCCAGACACACCAAGCTATTGACAGATCAAAATATCACACCATCCCGAAAGGGATAGATAATTTGGAAAATTTGTTTGACTTGAAAGAATGATTTAGGGGGCCTAAAAACGCAAAGACTGGTATCCCCTGTCCCCTACATGAAACTATAAATCTCAGAACCTCAGAAAACCCAAAGAATGTGAATCTTGGCAAGAGTATATCTAAAGAGGAAATAAAGGCTTATCTCAAACTGTTCATGTTATAACCCTATAATTTATAGGATCAACTGGTGACTGAAAATTTTATCCTTGTAATTTTTTTTTGGATTTCAAATAATGTTTCATCCTGCAAATGATTTGAAAATAAAAAGAAAAGAAAATAATACAAAAGAAAATAAAAATAAGAAAAAAGAACATGAAAAAATGAAAAGAGAATAAAAGAGGGCATAGAAGAAGAAATGAACAAAGCCCCATGCAATAAAAATGACTTGAGCCATACTGTTTAAACATGGTCAGGTCCTTTTGAATTGATGTTGATAGGATTAGTGAAAAAGCTTGGCTAAACTATTTAATCTTAGCCAAGTAGATAGGTTAGTTAGTGAATAAAATTGATCAGTCTGTTCAATCCTAATCAAATAGCCCCAAGATAGAGTAATTTCTTATCCCAACAGTTTAATATGGGTTAAAGGTGTAGGTAGGTAGGATAGGACATAGGCTAGCCAGCTTTTCTTTCAATAAAGTTTGTATGGTGTTCGAAGAAAATGTATGATTATGATGATTGAGATGTTTTCCTAACCCCATGGTGACAAAATCAAGGGAAGCAGTGCACAAAACCCACAAAAGCATTAAGCCTAAGTTCTGCTGCGCATATTAAATCATGCTCAGAGACTAAATATGGCACATAGATCTACGGCAGAGCTATTGGCACCTAGATCTACGACTGAGAAGAGTTTCTGTACCCCCCCGAATGTTCTAACCATTCTACCTTTAATGGTGGGGGGGGTCCAAAATGATGGTTAACAAGAGCACACAGATATATGGTCCAATAGACGGTGCACAGATGAACAACTGACAAGAATTTTCGGACCCCCCCAACCGTTCTGCCTTTAATGGTGGTGGGGGGTCTGGAATGAAGTGGTTTTTCTTAGCGGACCCCACACTAACGTGGTATGCATTGATTGCATCATAACCCCTCCACTCCAAAACCAATTGCCACTTACCACCCTTCTGACATACTGTCACCTCTTCATGACTTCATACCCCACTACATTTCCCCTACAGGTCTCGTCTCATAAATCTGTCAGTTCATCCCACCTGGTTACCCATCACAAGTCACCTCACGCTTGCCATTCTCTAATTAGAACCCACCACGTCACCCTGTCACACCCACCACTCATCCTTCACCTGCCATCTCACACTTCAAATGATCTATTCACCATTTACTACTGGCCAAAATATCCATTAGCCTGTTGACCTATCCCCTGCGCCCAACGAATACCTGTTCACTCAAAACTAGCCCCTGTTCTGTCATTTTCATACTGTTCACTCTCTTCGCACACCAGACAACTTTGTCCCCTCACTGATCCAGTCATTGACCCAGCCATAGCCATTACCCACTAACATTTTGTTTCAATTCTAGGTACCATTCGAAGCGATTGCGCCAATGTATAAAAAAGAACAGGTCGAGGAAAATCCTTTCCTCCCACCTCCTGTCGACCTCGACAGGATCCCATTAGCTGACAAGGATTATATGATCTCAGAGACCAGGTGGGAATTTGATTTCATAGAATTGAATTCATGGTTTAAAGACACATTCCTAGATCAAAGCGATGAGATTGGGCTCTGGGAGTCCAATCTTCCTCTCTATATTTTTCCCCAAGTCCATCATTTCCTTGAATTCACCCTCAAATGTCAAGCTCATTACCTCCCCGACTAAAGAGTCGTAGTTTCTTCATCTAGAGAAACTCTTTTCTTTATCAAACCAGAGGCCATTGATCATATGATGCAGATATCTAGATTCGAATATGCCTCCCCTTTCAACCTTAAAATCCTGATAGAGTTGTACCAGAGTCTTTCTTTTCCTCAAAGAACCCAGATCTTTGAGCTTTTCCTCCCACAGGATGCTCAACTCCCCAAGAAAAATCCCCCGTATCATTCCTCCTTGTTCTCAGAAAAGGGAAGCCAAGTGATTTCATCCCTTTATTGTTTAGTTGGCTATTATTCAGATGAATGGGTAGATGAACCTATATTGGGGTTCCTATCCATTTTCTCTGCTGAGGAAAGGGCCACCATCCAGTTTGACTACAACACTTTCCTGGCATAGAACATCCATGATCAACTTTCTAAATTTTCCACAGAGGGCATCTTCCGGTATTCCTAAATAGTCACTTATATGTTCACCTTCTTTCAATCAGAAAGGTTCTCCTTCCTGATGCAGAAAATGGATAAGGACGACAAACCACAGGCAATAACATCTTGGACTTCACTGTTTAGAAGGAAATCCATAGAGTTCAGCTTCAAACAGTTCATCGAGCAGTTTTACCATCCAGTGGTGAGCATGCTCAGTGGGAGACCAGAGCCAAGGATAAATGAAGAGATCTAGAGAATATTACACCTCTCAGACCTCACAAAGACGGGATATTGGTAACTGTATCAAAATCACACAGAAATTAGAGTATACGGGTGTGAATTAGCTCCATACAAGTTGCCCAAGTATTTTCCTGTGAGGATATTTTCCCTGGAATATATACAACAAATGATAAATTTAGATTATATACACTTTGTGTCTCTGAAGAAGAAACAACAACTAATGATTAAGGGGTAGATAGGATCTTTTATCTGCAATAGTCGAGCTGCCGGGGAAGAGGCACATAAACTTTTGAGGAAAATGAAGTTTGAAACAAGTTTCTTGTGGCACTACAATCCATGTGGGATCATTTAAGAGATGAGAGTGAAGAATAAAAATATCTCGTATGTTCATACACCCAAGCCCAAGATATAGAATTTTGTAAATCAAACATATTGGGAGGTGAACACTTTGAAAGAGGTAGAACAATAGTCTCCTTCAGTTATCATCTCGGAAACAACTACACCATAGGTACCAAAGGAGAAAATACCCAGGAAGGACACTTCCCCTTCAGTCACAGAAGTCTTGGCTGAGGATTTCTAGGTACACACCAAAAGGCCAAAATCCAGTCATACAACGAACACGACTAGTGAAAAGGAAACCCAGTCCACTACAGTTATGAAAGGTGATCATTCACCTCTTATCTCAAGCAACTAACAGATCATGTCTACCTCTTCATCCAAGAAGTAGACTGACACTTCACTAGTCAACCAGCCGAATAAAGGAGGTGCAAAATTGAGTATTTTTGAGAAGTACGATATGATCAAGAAGAAGAATCAGATGTTGACCAACAACACCTATGCTCAATTTTGGAAGAAAATGTCCACGACACAACACAGACTGTTATCATCTTTTGATACAGAGAAATGAAGAATGCATATGGTCTTTTTGCAGGCACAAGTGCCCGATCCAAAAACAATAACTAATTACAAAAGGGAAACGTTTGAGTTTAACACCAGATATGTACACCTAACTGATCAGATGGATCTACATAGGCAAACGAGATAAATTGTTTTCTCTACATTGGCAAATGATTCTACTTCTGCCGCTAAGTTACAGGTTTCTCTTAACAACGTTCAGACTCATTTAAAGTTGGAGAAGATATCATCTTTTGCAAAGGACAACATAATAAAGTCCTTAGAAGAATTGGCACTCAAGATTGCGTATGATCCCTCTAATGTGAAAGAAGTTGAGGATATGCTCAATAAAAAGAATGCAGACATAACATCTCTAAGGAAAAAACTAAAACTGCCACCCACAGAATATGCATAGGCAAAGGAGATAGCTAAGACAGAAGGTGAAAAGGATGAAATGCTCAAATTGATCATGGAGCAGAATGCATAGTTAAGAGAGATGGAAGTAGAGCTAGAGAGATTGGTAAAGGAGAAGGAACATACAACACCTATGGAAGTAATTCAATTGAGTGCACTTCCCCTCACAATATTTAGCACCACAATTGTAGAAATGAACACCACAACAAAAATTCCATCATCCACCCCACTGATAGCTTTGGAAAAAATGGTGGAGCTAGAAAAATCCATGGAAGAGATGAACTTACAAGGAACGGAAATCAACATATTGAAAAAGGAAGTTGAGATCCTTCAAGAGCTAAAGTCTTCTTACCATACAAGCTACAACATGGAGAATAAAACATCAAAAAAGCTCAAGCAGGAATTGCAACAGCTACAAAATCAAATAGTGGCAGGAAAGACTCTTGCCGAAGCAAAGGAGAATATTCCGATGGATATCTCCAAATCAATAAATGAAATCTAGCCTATGGTGCAAATCATGTTTGAGAAAAATGAACTGGTGCTAAGGAGCAGGTAGGCTATTGACAAAATAAAAGGAGAGTTGGGAGAAATGCCCACTGAAGTGAATGAAATCATTAGATTCCTGAACTCGAAGAATAGAGAAGAACTAGAAGACCTGAATATTGAAGACAAGACATAAACCATCCTCGAAGTCAAGAGAGTACTGACCAAAAGGGGACTGATGCTACAGTTGGAGGACAAAGTCCAAAGCATGGACATTGGAATTCAAAGGTTCTTTAGCAAGATCAAGGCTTTGCAGAATAAAGGTCTTCCTAGTCTATTGGTCCTAAATGACAAGTTGATGATTCTTCCCGATTACAAATAGAAGATGGCCATGGTGGCCAAAGACAGTTCCAATTTTTCTGGAATACAGGGCAGTATAACAGGCAAGGCATTCTTAGAAACTTTGCAGTCAGACCTCAGCATAGAACATGAGATCAAGTATATTTTCATCGTCAAACTGACTTTTTCCAAGTACACAGAAATGGATGAATTATACCGGAGACTACTCAAAGTCACCATTCCAAGTCAGCTAAGATGGGAAGAGTTGTGCAATTTGATCGAGTAGGAGATGAGGTGTGCAGGTTGAGTTGGCACATAGATCAGTTAAAGTCATGTGGGTGACTCACCAACGACCTTCCCCAGAATCAACATGAAGAATTCAATACATCATCGATAGATCCTAAAGTTTTGTATCTTGTTAGTTAGTTATTTAGACTTAGAGTCTTCCACATCCTGATCATTAATGACAGGTTCATTTGTAATTTTTGTTATAAATACTTAAAACTTTGAAGTATTGAGGGTTGATATTTACGCCCTAGCTAGTTGTAAGTGCTGTAATTTTGATCAAGAGATCTTATAGTAATACAAAGAGATGTTTCACATGATTCCTATGTGTTAACTGTTGGTGAAGTTTTTCTCTTTCTTTGTTGGATGTTTATCTTTCTTAGTTATCATTTTTTTTTTGACCTGATCATTTAAAGGGAGTTAAAGTTGCAGAATTTACCTTTTTGTACTCTGTTTCTGAGCTTTTAAAGATATAAATGTTTATCTTCTGATGTTACAATAAAAAAATTCTTAATTGCTTCTTTATTTTAATTGATAATCTTGATTTTCTTCTGTCCATCACTTTATTTATGAAGAATCCAATAGTTGCATTAACCTGCCCTTTGAAAAGAATCTTTATTTATGTTCTCTAATCTCTATCTTTATAAAATAGACCCCATAGCCCAATGGAGGTGTAAACCCTTTTTCAACCAACTTACAAAAACAAACAAGACAATCAGATTTAATCTAACTAGCCTAACATATGAAAACTAAAACAAGGTTAAATCTTACAGAGAGATCCCTCTTTGAAACTGGTAGGGCTAGATCCCAGTTTCGAAGTGGTTGGATAAAGTTGCCTCTGGTAAATTTCTTCTTCCCCCAACAACCTCTAGGAATTTACAAAGCGTTAACATAGTGGTGACTCCACTGGGGAAAATTGAACAATCTTTCAATCCTACAATTTATTTTCCCTAGACAAAGAAAACCTTATTTCTGAACAAGTCATAAAATCCAAACATATAAAGAGATAATGTTCAGAGGTTGTTAAAGTTTGTATATAATTAGTTTAATATTCTCTTATAAATAAAAACAAAATAAAAATTAGAATTCTATCTCCCAAAAGAGTTTTTACCAGATCACATCCAGACCCAAAACCTGTAGTAGTAATAAACAATCCCAAAAAATTATTCAGGAAGAAAAACACTGCAGAGGTTTTTGGGAGTCAGAGTCCACTTCTAAGGTCCCCTTCTCTCGCAGATAAGTTAGTTTCTCTTCAACATCTCTAGTTTGATATATCTTTTCAACAAAGCCTTTTCAGGACAAAATCTGATAGTTTTGTCAGTGAAACAATTTTAGATCAAACCGTCTTTCATCCCAGGACCCCTGAAATACTCTCTCCCAGAGTTGAAGTTGATCAACATTTTCTCCTCAAATCTGATAAGCTTGAAGACTTAGTTGCGAATCTTGGTCAAGCCTTAGACAAACGCCACCTTCATCTGTCAGTCAAACTCCCTTCTTTGACAGTTGCTTCAATTTATGTTAAATCTAAACCAGGTCACTCCTTTTCTCCCATCCCTTCATCTTCTACAGCTTCAGTCACTACCTCTCCTGTCACACAAGTTATTGTTCAACCTCCTCCACCAATCATGGCAGTGAGATATGCCCCATTGGTGTTGGTTTCCCCTTTACATGACATGCCTCAAGATTATCAAACCAGACTCCCTCAGTTTGATGGTATTGGTCCCCTAAATGCACAACAACATGTCGAAAAAATGAACGATTATTTTGATTTATAGGAGGTGGATGAAGCTGATGTGCAGATGAGACTATTTGCACAGAGTTTGACTGGAAATGTAAAAAAGTGGTTCAAGGCCTTACCTGCTACTACCATAACTGATATTGTTGTTTTTCATTGAGCTTTCCTTGACAGGTGGGAGGTGAAGAAAAATCCTCTCCAAATCCTGTCAGAATACGAGAACATCAGACGGAACTAAGGAGAGACAGTGAAAGATTATTGCACTCATTTCAACAATATGTACAATGGAATTCCGACTGATATCAAATCACCACAAGGTTTTTGATTAATAAAATTCCCCGATGGATTTGATGCAGATATGTCTTATCAACTAAGAGAGAGAAATGTTGCAACTCTGGAAGACATGCAGAAAAGTGTCATCAATGTAGAAGAAAATCTTTTGGCCAGAAGGGCTAGGCAGAAAATAGAAAGGAGAGTCACTATTAAAGAAGAGCCTTATACTTCCTCATCAGATGCCAAACTATATTCTCTAGCAAGAGCTATGGATAAAATTATGGAGAGACTCACTGTAACTGACAGAAACCCACCTAGAGAGAACCAAGCTGCTCCTCAAATTCGAAACCCAAACTTCAGAAGAAATCCACCCCAGATTAGGAAAAAAGATCCTAGAGATCAAAGAGAGCAGAGGGGGTATGATCAACAGATCAACCCTCCCCTCCAGGAGAATTACGTCGATGATGGGGAGGAGGCAATAGAGGAGTTTGACGACACTCATATAAACCTAATGGGTGATCACGATCATGATCATGAATCCATTTTCCTCACCCAAGAAGAGCATAAGATGTTCCTCCTTTCACAAATGGAGGTAAATGAGGAAGCTGAGGAATCAAAACAACAGGCCTTTGAGAATGATATAATGGAGGTTCACAGGCAGTATAACCTGAGGAGCAAGAAGACAAACAAGAACTCTTCGAAGAAGGTTGCTGAAATGAAGAAATCCTCGGAAAACCTTCCCAAGAAAGTCCCTGAGAGAAACAAGGTTGGACCTCATACACAAAAAACTCCATAAATACTACAAAGAGAAAATCAGACTGAAGTTTCATCAATCAGTCAACCCAGGAAACCCGACCATAGAATTCTGATAGATAAACCAGAAGTACAGACCTTAGGCAAACCATCCACCGCATTTAGCCTTGAAGGGGAACTAGCTAAATTAAAAATTCCCATTCCCCTATTCGAGCTGATGAACAAGAGCTCTTACAGGTCTTAGGTGATTAAAATCCTTAAGCATCGAACCCGATATAGGTACTAAAGCTTTGAATGTTGGATCGATAAATCACTCGGACACATTAAATCTTGTTGATGACCGACCAAAGATCCTATTTGGTCCTGAAGTTGATGGTCAAATTGATAATGGTGTGTTATCCCCTTTTTACATCAGCCTAAACATCCATGATCTGATATTACACAATGCTATGCTGGATTCGGGTGCTTCTCACAACCTGATGCCCAAAGCCACGATGGAAAAGTTGGGGCTTGAGGTCACCAGACCCTACAAAGATTTTCATTCTTTCGATTCTAGCAAGGTTAAATGTATAGGCCTAATCAAATACTTATGCATTACATTAGATCAAATCCCAACAAAGAGTATGGTAATGGATATAGTAGTTGCAGATATTCCCCCAAAATATGGTATGTTATTGTCAAGATCATGAGGGAATAAGATGAAAGGAGCCTTGCAGCTAGATATGTCCTACACCACCATCCTAGTATTCCGACAGTAGAGGAGACTGTATAGAGAAACCTTGATGAAGTATATGGTCAGCAGTCAAGAAAATCTACATAACTATCCATTGTACTCTGCACACTCTAATATAGACTCTTTTATTCTATACAATGATGGTGATTTGGAAGAACAATTGCTCGGTTGGAATATGTTACACATGATTTGAAACAAAGTAAAGAAACCATTGAGGCATGAAGGGTGGAAACAGTAGGGAGGGAGGAACTACCAACAGATTTTTGGAGCATGGATTTCGATGGTGCTGTGAGTAAAGAAGGAGTTGGAGCTAGAGTTTGGTTGCATAATTGTAGATCAAGGTATTCTGAGAATCATTCTTACAAACTGAATTTCCAATGCACTAATAATGTAGTTGAGTACGAGGCTCTTATGCTCTGCCTGAAACTACTAAAGAAATTTGGTGCCAAATAGATCATGGTAAGGGGTGATTCTGAACTGATTATCAAGAAAATCAAAGGTGAGTATGCAGCTAAACACCCCATAATTAGGGCTTATAATAATGTTGTTTTGGATGCTCTTCAGTGCTTTACTGAAATTGACTTGCAGGTATTTCCTAGAGCACAAAACATACTAGTAGACGGGCTGGCTACGTCAGAAACTACCTGTAAAATTCCTTTTTGTCCCACGTGCAAGTACACAATGGAGGTGAAGTGAAAACCAACTGTTCCTGACAACATCAGATACTAGCAGGTATTTCGAAATGGTGATCAAATTGAAGACTTCCTACAGTGTAAGAATGATTTCGAATGTACAAACATAGATTTAGAAAATGATGATGAGATTGTAAATAAATATGTTTCTGAAAGTGGTAGTGTAAATAGCGTAGATTCCAAAGAGTTCAATGAAAGTAAAGTAGATGCAGATGAATTTGATGAAAATGAGATAGATTCTGGTATTCTATAGTTGAAAAGTAATGTGTTACGCAAAGGTCTATTTCCGCTAGAAGACTTGTTCGATCTTAATGATGTAGCCAAAAAAACAAAAATTAAAGCTAGTGGTAAAGAGGTCGAAGAATGCAACATAGGAAGAGAAGAAAAACCCAAGATGATAAAACTCTCCAAATATCTACCCCCTAAGCAAAAACATAAGTACATTTAACTTTTTAAGGAATATGTGGATGTTTTTTCCTTGGGTTATGAAGAGTTAAAATCCTACGACACAAGTATCATACAACATTGGATTCCTATAAAAGAAGAAAACAAACCTTTCAGACAAAAACTTAGGAGAATAAATCCCAAGTTACTTCCCATGATAGAGAAAGAAATCAAAAAGATGTATGATGCTAAATCATAGTCCCCTTGAGATTTTTCAAATGGGTTTCTAACCTAGCTCCTACCAGGAAGAAAACAGGCGAGATCAGACTTTGCATTGATTTTAGAAATCTGAACAAAGTCTCTCTCAAAGACAATTACCCTTTGCCCAAATTGGACCACATTTTACAAAAGGTGGTTGGGTCTAGTAGGATCTCCTTACTGGATGGTTTCTCAGGCTACAACCAAGTCCTTGTCAACCCAGAAGATCAAGAGAAAACAACATTCACTACACCTTGGGGAACCTTCATGTATGTGAAGATGCCTTTTGGTTTAATGAACGTTGGTGCCACTTTCCAGAGAGAAATGGATATTTCTTTTGTGGACGAGCTTGGGATATTTATAGTCATTTATCTGGATGATGTGACGGTCTACTCCCAATTTGACAAGGAACACTTGTTGCACCTCAGATGCGTGTTTGAGAAGTGCAAAAAAATTGGGATTTCTTTGAATCCTAAGAAAAGCCTCTTCGGGTTAGAAGAAGGCAAACTGTTGGGACACATAATCTCTAAGGACAAAATCAAAATAGATCCCAGCAGAATAGAGGCCATCCAAAAACTGGAACACCCTAGGAATATTAAAGAGCTACAATCTTTCATTGGGAAAATAAACTTCCTAAGAAGATTCATACCCAACTTGGTTGAGCTTCTCAGGAACATCACCAATATGTTGAAAAAGGACACAAAAATAAAATGGAATACTGAATCCAATCAATCTTTTGAACAGGTTAAGCATGCACTCACACAAGCTCCAGTGTTGATTAGTCCAGACTTTACAAAAGATTTTTATCGTTTCTCTTTTGCATCCGAACACACCATTGCAACAGTACTACTGCAGAAAAATAGCGAAGGGTATGAACAACCCATATCATTTTTAAGTAAATCTTTGAGAGATGTTGTGTTAAATTATAAAATAATGGAGAAACAAGATTTCACTTTGTTGAAAGCCATAAAAGACTTTAGGGTCTATATTCTCCATTCCCATACCATTGCCTATGTTCCAAATGCAATGGTAAAGGATATTTTAACTCAGGATAATCCAGATGGTAGAAGAGGAAATTGGATTGTTGTTATTCTAGAATACGATTTAGAGATTAAGCCTACTAAACTAATCAAAGGTCAAGGTCTAGCAAAGTTTATGGCTGAATCTAATTTCCATGCTCTAGATATTAATTTCTTAGCTGCAGTTGATGAGCAGGGAGAGCAGGCGACTCCAAGCATGAAGGAGGTATTTCTAGACTCTCCATGGTACACATAACTGATATTTGTCTTGCTCAATTTACAAGCTCCCCCTGGTCTGACTAAAACCAAAGCGAGGTTTTTGAAATTAAAAGCATTAAAATTTTGTATTCTAGAAGGTAATGTTTATTGGAAAGATCCCGGAGGTATTTTGTTAAATTTCCTATTAAAAGACGAAGATGAAAAGGTTTTACAAGATTTTCATGCAGGAGATTGTGGTGGACATATGAGTTGGAAGAATATAACAAATAATGTCCTCGGAGATGGATTCTACTGGCCCACATTGTTTGCGTATGTGCATCAACAAGTCACCTTGTGCCATAAATGTCAAGTGTTTGAAGGTAAAAAGAAGCTCCTACCCTTGCCTCTCAAATCCATGTCTGTTGATGTGGCTTTCCAGCAATGGGTTTTAGACTTCGTCGGAGAGATACACCCTCCTTCTTCTGGCCAACACAAGTGGATTCTCACCGCCACTGACTATTTTACGAAATGGATTGAAGATGTACCATGCAGGAAAACTACTGATTCTGTTATCATTAAATTTATAGAACATCATATTTTGTCTCATTTTGGATGCCCTAGAAAAATTATAGCTAACAATGCAGTAGCCTTCCGGTCCAAAAATCTCATAGATTTTTGTAGCCAGTATCACATTACGTTGGGACATTCCACAAATTATTACCCTCAGGCAAATGGGCTGGCTGAGTCTTCCAATGAAACCCTGGTGAATATAATTAAGAAGACACTGCAAGAAAATAATAAGTCATGGCATAATAAGCTGGTTTTCATGCTTTGGGATGACAGACTAACCACTAAGAGGTTAATTGGTATGTCTCCATACCAGTTGGTCTATGGTACTGAAGCAGTTTTTCCTACCTCTTTGGGGGTCCCAGTCATGAAACTTTTGCAAGAGATGCAATTTGAACCGAATGATTCCTAAAGAAGAATAAACTAGATGATCCATTTGCAACAATCCAAGGAAGAAGTATACAACAAAACTCATGTCATCCATGAGAACATCAAAAATATTTTCGACAAAAGAACTAAAGAAGATGATTTTGAGTTAGGTGATTTGGTACTAAGATGGTATTATAGAAATGAAGATAAGGGTAAACACGAAAATCTTTATAGCCTATGGAGAGGCCCCTTCATGATCCATGCATTCAGAGGAAAAAACTCTTTTCTGCTCAAGAACAGTGATGGTATAGACCTTCCAGGTGGACCGATGAACGACAGGATGCTGAAGCACTACTCACCACCTCAGTAAAAGCACTTTCCACCCATTCCCATTGTAAAAACCATTTTCCTTTACTTGCAGTTTATGAATGGGTGACATTGATCATATGGTTGAAGCTCGTAGAGAAGGCCCTCAACCACTAGACAATGTCATAAAAAATTTCAAAAAATAAAACAGATCAAGTAGCGAAAGAATCTCTGGAGTAAATTTTTCGAGACATCAAGAAGCAGGATTCTTGGCACTTCACAAGGAGGGTACCATCCCTAGGTGGAGTCGCTGTTATAACCCTATAATTTATAAGATCAACTGGTGACTAAAATTTTTATCCTTGTAATTTTTTTTTGGATTTCAAATAATGTTTCATCTTGCAAATGATTTGAAAATAAAAAGAAAATAAAAGAAAAGAAAAAGAAGAAAAAAGAACATGAAAAAATGAAAAGAGAATAAAAGAGGGCATAGAAGAAAAAATGAACAAAACCCCATGCAATAACAATGACTTGAGCCATACTGTTTAAACATGGTCAGGTCCTTTTGAATTGATGTTGATAGGATTAGTGAATAATATTGGCTAAACTGTTTAATCTTAGCCAAGTAGATAGGTTAGTTAGTGAATAAATTTGATCAGACTGTTCAATCCTAATGAAATAGCCCGAGTAATTTCTTAGCCCAACAATTTAATATGGGCTAAAGGTGTAGGTAGGTAGGATAGGACACATGCTACCCAACTTTTCTTTCAATAAAGTTTGTATGGTGTTCGAAGAAAATGTATGATTCTGATGATTAAGGTGTTTTCCTAACACCATGGTGACAAAAGCAAGGGAAGCAACACACAAAACCCACAAAAAGAATTAATCCTAAGTTCTGTTGCACATATTAAATCACGCTCGAAGATTAAAGATGGTACATAGATTTACAACAGAGCTATTGGCGCCTAGATCTATGGATGAGAAGAGTTTCCAGACCCCCCCAGCCATTCTACCTTTAACAGTGGGGGGGGGGGGCGTGATCCAAAATGATGGTTAACGAGAGCACATAGATATATGGTCCAACAGAGGGCGCGTGGATGAATGACTGACAAGAATTTCCATACCCCCCCAACCATTCTTCCTTTAACGGTGTGGGGGGGGGTCTGGAATGAAGTGGTTTTTCCTGGCAGACCCCACCCTAACATGGCATGAATTGATTGCATCAGAAACCCTCCACTCCAAAACCACTTACCACTTACCACCCTTCTGACATACTGTCATCGCTTCATGATGTCACGCCCCACTACCTTTCCCCTACAGGTCTCATCTCATAACTCTGTCAGTTCATGCCACTTGGTCACCCGTCAGAAGTCACCTCATGCTTGTCATTCTTTAATCAACACCCCCCACGTCACCCTCTCACAGCCATCACTTGTCCTTCACCTGCCATCTCACACTATAAATGATCCATTGGCCATCAGAGTATATGGGCAAATTAGATCCATACAAGTTTCCCAAGTATTTTCTTGTGAGGATATTTTCCCTAGAATATATATGACAAATAATAAATTCAGATGATATACACTTTGTGTTGGAAATACTAGAATAACTGAGAGGGGGGGGGGGTGAATCAGTTATTTATAAGCTTAAACAATTTTATGCCTTTTAAATACTTATTAAGTTTTCTTCATGTGTCATCAACCAATCATATAGCATATGGATAGTAAGAGTAAAGATCATCAGTCACACATAAAATACACACAGAGACAGATTTTCACGAGGAAACCCATAAAGGGAGAAAACCTCTTCTTCTTCGAAATGATAGGCAGTCTTTTTCTGTTCTGTACATCATTTACAATTGAGCACCAACTCAATGTGAGGCTGCTACCTCTGTTTCACAAGCTGCAACTTGTTTGAGAGCTCCAACTCTCTGATTTCTCTAGCACCCACTAGAAGGAAGCACCAACTCCCTGAAAACTCCAGCACCAACTGGATGGAAGCACCAACTTCCAGTTACACAGGCTCCAACCTGCATAACAG
>ML783624.1:516367-534826 GCA_009831015.1 Picea engelmannii | reverse complement strand
ATGTTAAGTGATTTGGATATTTCAAACTCTCGATCGCCGATTCTCCGATGGAGCCTCCAGGCTGCCACGTGTCCACACGAATAAACGGTCCAGATCTCTGCTTGTTTTTAACGGCTGCGATCAAATCGCGAAATCGCATATCGAGATTTCGGGGTTTTCGTTGTCAAGTGTTCTTTGCACTTTGAACTCGCGATCCCCGATTCTCCGATGAATTTATCTCTCTCGCAGCTTCTACAGATCTGACAATCCTGGTTCTTTCGGGAAATTAGGATGGGATCCAGCGATCACTGTCTCTTCTCCTCTCGATTATTACTGCACTGTTATTCAATGCTATTTTCATCACTGCGACCACACGTTCTTGCCATCAATGACAAGTATACGCTAATTTGCTTTCTGATAGCTGAAATTGCCAACACTTTGTGTCTCTGAAGAAGAAACAACAACTGAGGATTAAGGGGTAGATAAGATCTTTTATCTGCAATAGCCGAGCTGTCGGGGAAGAGGTAGATAAACTTTTGAGGAAAATGAAGTTCTAAACAAGTTTCCTGTGGCACTACGATCTGTGTGGGATCATTTCGGAGATGAGAGTGAAGAGTACAAATATCCTGTATGTTCATACACCCAAGCCCGAGATAGAGAAGTTTGTAAATCAAACGGAGTGGGAGGTGAACACTCTGGAAGAGGTAGAACAATAGTCTCCTTCAGTTATCATCTTGCAAAAAACCACACCACAAGTACCAAAGGAGAAAAGACCCAGGAGGGATACTTCCCCTTTAGTCACATAATTTTCGACTGAGGATTTCCAGGTACACACCAAAAGCCCAAAATCCAGTCATACAACTTACACGACTGGTGAAAAGGAAACCCAGTCTACTACAATTATGAAAGGTGATCATTGACCTCTTATCTCAAGCAACCAACAGATCATGTCTACCTCTTCATCCAAGAAGCATACTGACACTTCACTAGTCAACCCGCTGAATAAAGGAGGTGCAAACTTGAGTATTTTTGAGAAGTACGATATGATCAAGAAGAAGAATTAGATGCTGACCAACAACACCTATGCTCAATTTTGGAAGAAAACGTCCATGACACAACACCGACTGTTATCATTATTTGATACAGACAAAGGTAGAATGCATATGGCCTTTTTGCAGGCACAAGTGCCCGATCCAAAAGAAATAACTTATTACAAAAGGGCAACGTTTGAGTTTAACACCAGAGATGTAAACCCAACCGATCAAATGGATCTACACAGACAAATGGGGGAAATGGTTTTCTCTTAATAACATTCAGACTTAGTTAAAATTGGAGAAGATATCATCTTTTGCAAAGGACAACAGAATAAAGTCCTTAGAAGAATTGGTGCTCAAGATTGGGTATGATCCCTCTAATGTGAAAGCAGTTGAGGAGATGGTCAAGAAAAACAAAGCGGACATAGAAAATCTGAGGAAACAACTAAAACTTCCACCTACAGAAGATGCACTGCAAAGGAGATAGCTGATACAGAAGGTGAAAAGGATGAAATGCTCAAATTGATCATGGAGCATAATGAACAGTTAAGAGAGATGGAAGTAGAGATGGAGAGATCGGTAAAGGAGAAGGAATAGAAAACACCTATGGAAGTAATTCCACTGAGTGCACTTCCCCTCACAGGAGTTAGCACCACAACTGTAGCAATGACCACCATAACAGAAATTCCATTGGCCATCCCACTGACAGCTCTGGAGAAAATGGTGGAGCTAGAAAAATCCATGGAAGAGATGAACTTACAAGGAATGGAAATCAACAGAATGAAAAAGGAAGTTGAGAGCCTTCAAGAGATAAAGTATTCTTACCATACAAGATACACCATGGAGAAGCAAACATTAGAAAAGATCAAGCAGGAATTGCAGCAGCTACAAAAGAAAACAGTGACGGGAAAGACTCTTGCCGAAGCAAACGAGAATATTTGGATGGATATCTCCAAATCCATAAATGAAATATGGCCTATGGTGCAAATAATGTTTGAGAAAAATGAACTGGTGCTAAGGAGCAGGCAGGCTATTGAGAAAATAAAAAGAGTGTTGGGAGAAATTCCCACTGAAGCCAATGAAATCATTAGATTCCTGAACTCAAAGAACATAGAAGAACTAGAAGACCTAAAGATTGAAGACAGGACATAAACCATCTCTGAAGTCAAGAGAGTATTGACCAAAAGGGGACTAATGCTACAGTTGGAGGATAAAGTCCAGAACATGGACATTGGAATTCAAAGGTTCTTCATCAAGATCGAGGCTTTGTAGAAGAAAGGTCTTCCAAGTCTATTGGTCCTAAATGACAAGTTGATGAATCTTCCTGATTACAAATAGAAGATGGCCATGGTGGCCAAAGACAGTTCCAAATTTTCAGGAATACAGGGCAGTATAATAGGCAAGGCATTCTTAGAAACTTTGTAGCCAGAACTTAGCATACAACACGAGATCAAGTATATTTTCATTGTCAAACCAAATTTTTTCAAGTACACAGAAATGGATGAAATATACCGGAGACTACTCAAAGTCACCATTCCTAGTCAATTAATATGGGAAGTGTTGTGCAATTTGATCGAGTAGGAGATGAGGTGTGTAGGTTGAGTTGGCACACAGATAAGTTAAATTCATGTGGGTGACTCACCAATAGCCTTCCCCAGAATCAGCATGAAGAATTCGATACATCATCGACAGTTCCTAAATTTTTGTATCTTGTTAGTTAGTTAGTTAGACTTAGAGTCTGCCATGTCTTGATCATTAATGATAGGGTCGTTTGTAAGTTTTGTTATAAATACTTCAAACTTTGAAGTATTGAAGGTTGATATTTACGCCCTAGCTAGCTGTAATATTTATCAAGATATCTTCCAGTAATACAAAGAGACGTTTAACATGATTCCTGTGTGTTAACTGTTCGTGAAGTTTTTCTCTTTATTCATTGGATGTTTATCTTTCTTATTTATCATTTTGTTTTCTGACCTGATCATTTAAAGGGAGTTAAAGTTGCAGAATTTACCTTTGTGTACTCTATTTCTGAGCTTTTAAATATCTAAATGTTTATCTTCTGATGTTACAATAAACAAATTCTTAATTGCTTCTTTATTTTAATCGATAATCTCACCTTTTCTTCTCTCCATCACTTTATTTATGAAGAATCCAATAGTTGCATTAACTTGCCCCGTGAAAAGAATATTTATATCTGTTCTTTGATCTCTATCTTTATAAAACAGACCCCATATCCCAATGGAGGCGTAAACCCTTTTTCAGCCAACTTACAAAAACAAACAACACAATCACATTTAATCTAACTAGCCTAACATATGAAAACTAAAACAAGGTTAAATCTTACAGAGAGATCCCTCTTTGAAACTGGTAGGGCTAGATCCCAGTTTCGAAGTGGTCGGATAAAGTTGCCTCTAGTAAATTTCTTTTTCCTCTGACAACCTCTAGGAAATTACAGAGCGTTAATATAGTGGCGACTCCGCTGGGGAAAACTAAACAATCTTTCAATCCTACAATTTCTTTTCCCTAGACAAAGAAAACCTTATTTCTGAACAAGTCATAAAATCCAAACATATAAAGAGATAATGTTCAGAGGTTGTTAAAGTTTGTATATAACTATTTTAAGATTCTCTTATAAAGAAAAACAAAATAAAAGTTAGAATTCTGGATCCCAAAAGAGTTTTTACTAGATCTCATCCAGAACCAGAACCTGTAGTAGTAATAGACAATCCCAAAAAATTATTCAGGAAGAAAAACACTACAGAGGTTTCTGGGAGTCAAAGTCCACTTCTAAGGTCCCCTTCTCTCCCAGAGAAGTTAGTTTCTCTTCAAGATCTCTAGTGTGATATACCTTTTCAACAAAGCCTTTTCAGGACAAAATATGATAGTTTTGTCAGTGAAATAGTTTTAGATCAAACCATCTTTTAGCCCAGGACCCCTGAAATACTCTCTCCCAGAGCTAAAGTTGATCAACGTTTTCTTCCCAAATCTGATAAGATTGAAGACTTAGTTGTGAATCTTGGTCAAGCCTTATACAAAATCCACCCTCAGGTGTCATTCGAACTCCCTGCTTTGACGATTTCTACAATTTCTGTTAAATCTAAACCATGTCACTCTTTTTCTCCCAACCCTTCATCTTCTACAGCTTTAGTCACTACCTCTCCTATCGCACAGGTTGTTGTTTAGCCTCCTCCACCAATCATGGCAGTGAGATATGCCCCATTGGTGTTGGTTTCCCCTTTACATGACATGCCTCAATATTATCAAACCAGACTCCCTCAGTTTGATAGTACTGGTCCCCTAAATGCACAACAACATGTTGAAAAAATGAACGATTATTTTGATTTACAGGAAGTGGATGAATTTGATGTGCAGATGAGACTATTTGCAAAAAGTTTGACTGGATATGTAAAAAAGTGGTTCAAGGCATTACCTACTACTACCATAACTGACGTTGATGTTTTTCATTGAGCTTTCCTTGACGGGTGGGAGGTGAAGAAAAATCCTCTCCATATCCTGTTAGAATATGAGAACATCATACCGAACCAAGGAGAGACAGTGCAAGATTATTGCACTCATTTCAACAATCTGTACAATGCAATTCCAACTGATATCAAACCACCACAAGGTTTTTCATTAATAAAATTCCCCAATGGATTTGATGCAAATATGTCTTATCAACTAAGAGAGAGAAATGCTACAACTCTGGAAGACTTGCAGAAAAGTATCGTCACTGTAAAAGAAAATATTTTGGCCAGAAGGGCCAGGCAGAAAACAGAAAGGAGATTCACTATTAAATAAGAGCCTTCTACTTCCTCATCAGATGCCAATCTAGATTCTCTAGCCAGAGCTATGGAGAAAATGATGGAGATACTCATTGTAATTGACAGAAACCCACCTAGGGAGAACCAAGCCACTCCTCAAATTCGAAACCCAAACTTCAGAAGAAATCCACCCCAGATCAGGCAAAGACATCCTAGATATCAAAGAGATCAGAGGGGGCCTGATCAGCAGATCAGACCTCCCCTCCAGGAGAATTACGCTAATCACAAGGTTTGGTGTCCCTTCTGTTCTATTTTTTGATAATGTAGCTTATTTTTCTTCCACTCTATTGAAAGATTTTTCTTTAGACAAAGGAATCATAATTAGGTACTTTGCAAATTATTATCCATAGGGAAACGTGGTGGAAGAATCGACCAATAAGAACCTAGTGAGAATATTAAAGAAGACGGTTGCAGACAACAAAAGGAATTGGCATAATCTACTCCATAACGCTCTGTGGGCCGATAGGGTCACACCCAAGGAAGCTATAGGAAATTCCTCGTACTTTATGGTTTATCGGCAGGAAGACATTATCCCAAATGGGCTTTATCTTCCTTCTCTTCAACTAGCCCAAGATTCTAGCAGGGAACCCTCATCAGCCATACAACGAAGAATTTATACTTTTCTCATGCCAAACTAAGAGAGAGAAAAGGCTAAGTCAAAATTTCTAGCTCACCAACAGATAGTGAAAAGATGGTTTGATAAGCATAAGGCTAAAGAGCAAATTTTTTAAGTAGGTTACTTAGTCTGTGGCTTTGACCTTTCCAGGTGGATAAGAATATTGGGGCAGGAACTTATCGGTTACATAATATGAGGGGGGAACCTGACGCCCTCCCAGTAAATGGCTAAGCCCTCAAACAATATTTCCAATAAAGAAAAAAAATGTTTTTATTTTGTATAAGTGTTTTCATAATTGCGAAATGCATTTTTTGTTGTTTTATTTTTCTTTATGGATTTCTGCACTTTTGAAAGTTGTGTTTAGCAAGACAATGGTTGACCTCAAGTCATGTGACATAGCGAACTCTGTTCCAAACTCATTGTTGTAGGAAAATCTCCCTGCGGACAGGTAGATCACCTCTAAGGCTTGACCTTAACCCTAGACAGAAAAATGCTTAACGTGGACACTGAATTTCTTTCAAATCTATCTAAACTAACACATGAGAAGGAAGGATGATAGAAGTACCTGTTATCGACGTTTGTCCCTGCACGCTTCGAGTTGCGTTCCAATCCTTTTCTCCTCGCTGAGTTCTGTGGACAAAACAAGATATGACCACTTCCTACTCTATTGATATTAGCTTGAAAACAGATCTATCACTGAATGATAAGTTCATGTAACATCAGACACAAACTAGAAAGAAACAGGCCAAGCGTGTCATATTGATGAGAATAACGACATCAATACTTACAATCATAGATGCGAATGCGACAGCTTCTTCAAGTCCTCTTCGTCTAACCCTTGCCTGAAAGATACACAACCTGGATAACAACAGCTTCACTGATCACTCTCCTTTGGCTGACTGTAAGTTTCCTCCAAGATCATAAGTTTCACATATTCAATTCTTTTTCCTTTCCACCATCATAGAGCCTGTTTATATAGGTTGGGAGGGGTCTAACCTCTTGAGTTATGTTTAGAACCAGTTGGGAACCTTCTCCATAGATCAGGGATCTGTTGATGGAAACAAGAATTCGAGCACAACTGTCTCCTAATCTTGAATGTTCCTCCCCTTATTTTTCTCAACGGGCTAACAACTAACCCAGATTAGGGATTGCTCCTTCAGAAGGGGTCTTAGAGTGTTGTAGCGCTCCTTGGCAAGCCTGGGGAAGAGACAACACTCTTAAAGTGAGCAACGCTCCTCCAAAAGGGTCTGGGAAGAGTTATAACGCTCCCTGAAGCATGATAGGGGAGCACCAGTGCTCCTGCAGCTGATTTAGGGGAGCGTTCCCTCTCCAAACCTCTGTTTCAGGGCTCCTTTCAGGTGTCAAGAGTCATTTGATCCCAGTAAACCAGTTCTCCTCCTTCAAATCAGTCATGTGAGATGTCATAAGTGCCTCCTTAGTGTCGTTATCATGACATCATGTCTGAACATCGTTTACGACACTAGTGATCAACTTGCGACACTTGCGAAAGTTGTAGGTAAGATGCGACACTTACGACAATTGACAGGGACAATGCGACACTTATCCATGTGATCAATTTTGACGTGTAACAGAATGCCCCCCAAAGTATGAAGTCAGAAGATGCAAACTGATGACTGAAATTCTTTTGTAGACATTCCAGCAAGGGTATAGACTCAGAGAACCTGACGAAAGATGCACACAAACATCCAACAAATATCATGACATGTTTCAAAACCCAAGGCAGGCATACCTATGCTTGGATGATCAAGATTTGAGATATGGCCGCCATAATATATACTGCGGATCCATAATTGTATTGATAAAAAAGGTATATCCACCGAAGATACAATGTGGATCTATACTCTGATGACTCAGACTGATCGTAGCCACGAAGAATACACAGTGGATCGACGAGATGACAAGACATAGCCATGACCAATACAAAGTGGATCTATGTGACAGTGTATGTGTTCTTATCCAATAAAAACTCCTTCGCAGCCTGGGAAAAGTATATGTCAAAGTGAATTACTCAACCCAGGGTCTTCTTACCAATCCCGATATGGCACAAATCTAACCATGTGAATATATGTCTTGGTGTCGAACATGGCAGAAACCACTTGATTACCGGTCAATGAGGTAAACCGTTAACAAGTGAGAGGGATATCACCATTAATGTTAATGATTCCCAAGGTACCTTAGTACATTCCACCGAACACGAATAGATGAGCTGTAGTCGAACATCCATGGAATCATTCGATCAGAGGTCAATGATGTAAACCTACTGTCGAACGTGAGGAGGCCTGCCATTGAGGCATGCAGGTCCCAAAGTACTAAGTGGTTTCTAAGCCTAATTCCCGGATAATGTGTTGAAGTTGACAGGAATAGACTCGTTGAGGGAGGGCCTTGATGTATCCCCCATCAACGACACGAAACCGACATGGAGATGTATTTGGCAGATCAAATGGACATGGACGGACACAGGTTTTGAGGCAAGATATTTGGGATGGCTGACTCTCGAGGCGGATACTTCCCTTGAACACTAAGGCACAACAACAAAACGTGACATGGACCAAAACTATGCAGTGGGTAACGCGAATTGCGTCGGGTGACTCAAAGGAGTGAAAGGAAACTCAAAAGATTGGCTCAGTGCAGAGGTTCAGCGGATTACGATGCATGCAAAGTGACAAAGTGTCGTGTTCAAGGGCGACTCTAAGAAGTGCTAGATGATGTTCTCAAGAGACTGCTTGGCTTGCTCCTTTCAATTTCCCCCCCATCCAGATAGATGAGTACCTCTTTTTAATTTAATGATCTCGAGGAGGATAACACATGCTCGATATAACTCACCTTCAGTAAGTTCCTCTTCCTTTGTTTAACGAACCAGAAGAAGTAAGGGTTTGTTCCCATATGGGCATGTCGATGTGTGCTTTAACGAGTCCAAAGACAGAAAACTCGAAGGTTTTTCAGGATTATAGAGTTTGGAAAAAAACTTAAAAGAGAACTCTCTCAGTTCCGTTTTCGTACAATAGTCCAACGAGACCGAAAAAGGGTTAAACTATCGCTCGAAAGACGCTCTTTCTGACCTTTTAACGAGTGTGAAAGAAAGAAAGATCACTCGAAAATCTTTTCATATTTAGAGAGTCTGAAAAGGGTTTAAAGTAGACTCCAGGGGGGTTCCTTTTTCATGTGATTGTATTCGTACGGGTCCAAAAAAGAGATAAAAGTTTACCCGGTTATGTTCTCATATTGTCGAGCTCGAGAATGAACTAAGACTATGCTCATACATGCGACAAGGTGAATGATTCATTAGAACTGTCAAGAATCCTGCAATGCCAGAAACTACAAACCAGATATTATTTGCACCATTTACATCATTAGAGAAAACCAAAATAACCATAGCTTATTAAAGAAATGAAATTTTATATATATCAATTGATTCAAAAACTCATTTACCATTTCATTTGCAAGGATTTGTGGAGTGTTGGAGAATCTCGATTGGAGCAAATCTTGTTTTTCTCAGTGCTGGAGCTATGATCGACCATTTTGCTCACCGTTCGAACCAGGTAGGTGTTCGTCTTTTACTCTTTCAATTGCATGGTTTCAAGTTGATTTTCATGGCATAATTAATTTAAAACACAAAGCCCTAGGTCGTCCATGTTTAACCAAATCGGCCTCCTTTTAAAAGTCAATGAAATGGGGGGATTCTTTCACAAAAATCCATTGGGGAAGGGTTGTTGTGATGTCTACACCTTTGCACTTGATTAGACCAACCATTTTAGCAAAAGAAACCGATGGAAATTCCCCCCAAAGGGCCCACGCACCCCCTCAAATCGTTTTGCATTTTTACCATGTTTTAATCATTGTTTGGTAAATATTAAAGGGTGTGGTGGTTAAAAAGGATGATTGGTTGCTTTTAGATGTCACGGGCATTTGCTTTTATGTTTTAAACTGCTTTTTGAAAATTGCCGAAATCACAAAAACGTGGGGAATGATGCAAACTTTGATTTTTTGTTTTGCAGGTGTATTCGACAATCATGATTGAATGGAAAGAGAGGGAACACAAGATGGATGATCTAGCTGCTCTACGGAGTCCCCGTACACGGGCCACTTTGAGGGCCTGTGGTTTGCTCAAGTTTTTCAAATTGCAAAAAATGAAAAGAGAGATTCTGCTGCTTGATCACATGATCGACCTTTGGGACGTTACGGAATAGGGGTTCCATATTGGTACACAACTTCTAACGATTGAGTTGGAAGATGTGTATTTTCTGACCGACCTCTCAAAAAGAGGGGTCCCCATAGCTTTTACAGGGCAGAGGGCATTACTTGAGCAGGTGGACGTGTATCTGGCACGTCACTGTGTTCCGGGAGCAAGATTGGTAGGGGGAAGGATCCCTATCAAGGATATACGAGATCTGGCTCTCCGGTCGATATTGTTTGCTATCACGAGTGTGACTGGTAGCACTAGTGCTCATTTGGCCTCGAGATCTCAGGTGGCCTATGATGTTCAGTGTTTAGAGCCAACACTGTTCAATTGGAGTGCGGCGTTCCTTCGGAATGTGAAGGAACAGATCTCGCGATGCAGGAATGGTCAGAAGTAGTTCGGTTATGGTTCATTCTTAGTCTCATTTTTCTTGGAGCGCATCCCTCAGATGCAGCCTCAGATTTCACTGGCGGCACGACCAGTGGACGAGCCTCGCATGGAGAGATGGACTAGTCTGTCCCCAAGACTAGTCTCAGAGTCAGAGTTTCACTTTACTGGTGACTTCTTTGCCTGGTTGAGATGACAGTACCTCTGGATAGAGGACTTCCCCTACGCTGACGTAGAATTCCGTGGGAGTATGGATTTGATTTTACTTGCGGGGGAAGATTGGGACGAGTCAGGTAAGAGACTAAGCCATTCCTTGTCAAGTTTTGTTTTTTAGGTTTTTGATGTATATGTATTTTTTTGGGTATGTAAGAGAGTTTTAACAGATGTTTTGTTTCAAAATGCATACAAGGGAGCGGTGCGCCCAGTGGATATACCAGTACCAGGACGTCGTGGTGGCGCCCCAGTTGTAGCAGACCCAGCAATACCGGTGGTGGGCCTCTGGGAGGTTGAGAGGAACCTCCAAGGCCTTACTATGGGCATCCCTCCTCTACGGAGGGGGGATTTTCCCTTGCATCTGCAACGGCACACTGTAGGGGTGCCAGAGAATATCAATTCTCTATTGAGGCATGTAGTACGTGTAGTATTATGTTACTCACAACATAATGCGGCGCGGGGAGATTAGAGTCTCCTCGTGATCATGTTTTTGTATACCTTGTTAGGTGATATTGTATGGACGGATGGACCCAATATTTTGCTCTCTTACAGACTTTTTGATGTAATGCAAACATTTCAGTCATGCCATATATATATATAGTTTCGAGTTTTTATGATGCCGATGATTTGTACATGATGATGTCTGTGGTGTGTTTTAATTTACATGTAATGTACAGTTTTTTGCTTTCCTTGAATCTTATCTGTGGGCTAAATACAGATCCATGATATAATTAGCTAACGAATATGAAACACTATTAAGTTCTCTAGGAATGTGTCTATATTCAATGTAATCGAACATTCGTTCAAGACGGCAAATTTGCAAGTGTAGACGTAGTAGGATAGGACTATGGATAACATAGATGCGGTTGAGTTGATAAACTACGAGTTGGGAGTCTAGGTAGATAATGATACGAGAGATACCTAGGGAGGAGGCTTGGGTCAACAATCCAATGACAGCTTGATATTCTGCCATATTGTTGGTTGCTGGTCCTAAACAGATGCCTCCTGAACTCAACACCTCGTCAAACTGATAAATAACCCATGCCGCCGAGGCAATGTTCCGGGTATGTCGGCTGGCGCCATCCGCGAACCCAAAAAATATAGGAAAGGCAGACGTCATCTGCGCATGAAAACACAGGCACAGTCATGAGTGGCAATGGTAAAGACTCGAGCACGCGAAAGAAAAGACACACCAAACTAAAATACAATAATGTACAAAGTACACATGCTAGGTGATCTAGGCATAGTACTTCTTAAGGTAAAGCCCGTTTCGGGGCTCTCCCAGGGAAATTCCATCATGGTCTACTAGTTCATAAGCACCTCTGTGTAAAACACGCTTCATGATGCAAGGACCATGCCACATAGGTTCTAACTTTCCTGTTCCCAATTTATAGTGTGCTTGGTCATAAACGAGGACTAAGTTTCCTTCTGCAAAGGCTCGAGGTTGGATGGATTTGTAATATTGACTTTTAATTCGTTTATGATGTGCCTCATTAACGAGAGCAACATCACGGCGTGTTTCGTCTAGCTTGGATAGATACAAGAATCGTTCTTCTTCTGCAGAAGTATGGGGCAGGAGTTCTACTTTTAATTTGAGTGATGGAATTTCACACTCGATTGGTAGGACGACCTCAATGCCATAGACTAACTGGAAAGGAGTGAATCCTGTTGAGGTTTTCACAGATGTACGATAGGCCCAGAGAGCGGAAAACAATTGTAAATGCCACGATGTCTTGTTCTCCCCTACCATGTGTTGGATCATGGTTTTTAGGACTTTGTTGATAGCTTCTATTTGCTCGTTTGCCTGAGGGTAGTAAGGGGATGAGTTTTCATGGCGAAAAACCAATTTGACATGTAACTCGCTCATCATCTAGTTTTTGAAGTGTGCACCATGGTCGGTGACAATGGCATGTGGTACGCCAAAACGAGTAATGATGTGGTTGAAGAGGAATAGAGCTGCGGTACGACCATCGTTCAGGAAGGTAGGCATAGACTTAGCCCATTTTGTGAAATAGTCGACGGCGATGATGATGTAACCGTGCCCCCCGGCTGAGGTAGGCTTACATTGCATGAAATCGATACCCCATTTGGAAAAGGGGGCGATGGCGATGATGGGGTGCAGTGCAGTGGGGTGGGTGAATGCCTTCTTATTAAAGATTTGGTAGGGTGGGCATTTCTTGATGGCCTCGATGCAGTCTTTGAAAATTGAGGGCAAAAAATAGCCGGCACATAAGATTTTTTGGGCTGTGGCCATACCAGAAAGGTGACCGCCACAAGCGCCAAGGTGAAAATCGTTCAAAACGCGTTCAGCCTCTTCATGAATTAGGAATCACCGAAGAATGGTATCAATGCCACGACGATACAAAGTTTCGCCGAGGATGAGATAACGGCGAGAGTGGTGATGAATGCGTCGACGCTCTTCGTGAGAGATGTTGGGTTGAAAGCGTTGAGTTTGAAGGTAGAGGAGGATGTCTCCGTACCAAGGATCGAAAGTGCTGATGAGGAAGAGAGATTCATCGGGGAGAGAATCTCTGGGTTCAATGTTTTCATCGGCACAAGAAAGAGCACAGATGAGCTTGACAAACACCAGGGATTTTTTGGCTTTAGCCTTCGCAAACTCAAGATCGAATTCTTGAAGAATAACGATCCATTTCGAATATTTTCCCCCAAGTATTTGACATGTCAAGACGTGGTACATGGGGTTAGAGTCTGCAATTACTGTGGTGGTGCATAATAGGATGTAGTGGCAGAATCTTTGGACAGCAATGACGGCTGCCATGGCCAGTTTCTCAACATGCGAATATCTGATTTCGGGTCTGGATAGACTCTTGCTCAGATAATAAATCACATGTTCTTCGCCATTAGAGTCCTCTTAGACTAACACCATCGCAATGGTGGAAGTAGAAGAGGCCAAGTAAAGGATATAATCCTTTGTATAATCAGGAGGATGTAACAAAGGAGCGTGGGTCAAAGCGTGCTTGAGAGCGTCGAATGACCGTTGGGCAGTGCCATCCCAGATGAAAGGGGCGTTCTTTTGCAGTAGCCGCATGAATCCCTTAGTAATCTCGACGTAATTGCAGATGAAACGGCGAAGAAAGTTTGCTTTGCCTTGCAAACTTTGAAGTTGGGTTAAGTTGGTGGGTGGGGGTAAGGCTAGAATGGCCTTGATCTTTAAGGGATCCACCCTAATCCCGTCTTTGGAGACGATGAAACCGAGGAGTCTGTCGGATTTGACAGCGAAAATGCATTTATGTGGGTTCAGTCGAATACGATAGAATCGACATTGAAGAAAAATTGCCCGCAAGTGACCGATGTGATCGGGTCGGTTGGATGAATGGGTGGGTAAATCATCGAGGTAAGGTTCCGCGATATGTTTGATGTCGTGGAAAGCGTAGGACATGGCTTGCTGGAAAGTAGCACCAGCATTTTTAAGGCCAAACGATAGCTTTCGGTAGGCGAAAGTTCCACAAGGGCAGATGAAGGCTGTCTTATGTTGATCGGTCGGTAAGATTTCGATCTGGTTGTATCCAGAAAAGCCATCCATGAAAGAGAATATTACGCTTCCCGCGCAATTATCGATGATCTGATCGATAAAAGGTGTAGGGTAGTTGTCCTTGGGACAAGCTTTGTTGAGATCACGATAATCTACGCAAACACGGATGGTCCCTTGTTTCTTAGCGACCGGAACGAGGTTGGAGACCCATTCCGTCAAAGGGACAGGGTAGATGAAGCAGGATTTTAGAAGTTTTTCAACTTCTGCCTTTATAGTTGCTAGTTTCTTGGGGTGAACCGGGCGGAGTTTCTGTCGAACCGGTTTTGCGTCAGGGTAAGTTTTGATTTCATGTATAACGATCGAGGGATCGATCCCTAGCATTTTTTCGTAACTCCATGCGAAGACATCGCGGAATTCCTTGAACAAAGAGGTGTAAGAAACCACTTCGCCGGGCGTGCAATTAGCACCAAGATTAATGTTTTCCACGACACCTTCTTTGACCGAGATGTCAATTGTGATTGTAGAAGAGATGTTACCCATGTTCCCCTCAGAGAAAGTATCTCGAGTGAGGATAGGGAATTGTGGAGCATCGGTAACATCAGGGGGGAAGACAGATTGTATGTCTTTCACTTCTTCCAATGGTGGAAGAAAAGAGGATCGATGGTGGTTGTCATCCCAGGGCAAATCGTCAATGTTCAACATTTCATAATATATTCATCCGAAGGAAAAATATTGGAAATTTAATCGACGGTGGATGATAGGGAATCTAACCACGAGGGCACCGAATAAGTATCGGGTGCCAATAAATGTGAAGTGTTTGAAGAGGGAGAGGTAGATTGAATGGCTACGTATGCGGCCTCGGCTGGGCTCAGTGGCATCGTGTCTCCGAGCGCATCGAATTCCAAAGGACTAGGCACAACCCAAGGATCATATGATTCCAAGGATTGATAAGGCATAGTCGAGATCATATTGACAACGGCAAGATGATGTGAGGTGGGTGGAAGTGGTGTAGGGAAAGTACCCATGAGGCTAGAATATTTCAATAAGCCAACACCAATGCTTTCATACGTAACCATGTGGTCTCCCAGAAAAGGAATATTGTTGGTAGCAGGGATGCGAGCGTCGGGTGTGCAAAAATCAAGCTGATCGACGGTAACAATTTTGCCTTGATGGGGGAATTGTACGCATCGAAACATCGATGAGGCGACGGCGGTCATCGCATAGAACCAACTTCTTCCGAGTAATAGATTGTAATCGAGGGGAGCATTGACCACCTCGACATCAATGGTAACAATTTTTCCACCCAATTGGACGACAAGGGATTGTAGTAATCCGTGAGGATGGAAACCTCGTCCATCGAAGGCACGTAACATCGTAGGGTATTTATTAAGGGCAGGTGATTTCAAACCTTTCCAACAAGCTAGAGACATGACATAAGTAGAGGCTCCCTCATCCAGGATAGTTCGATGAATTTGTTGGTTATGAACAACAACGTCGATTTGGAAAGCTAGCTGGTGGGAGAGTCGCGGTTGATAATTGTCCAGATTAAACGTGATGTAGTTTGATGACTCGGGATCGAAAGCGCCAATGGAAGCTAAGAGCGTCCTACGTTGATTTGGACAGTGTTGTAGAACTTCCAACGCGGACATGGCACATGGGGCTTGGGCCAAATCTTCTACAATATTATAATTTTGGGCAGCCCGTGAATTAGGATTGAAAGTGGATTTCCAGATAGTACTCTTAGGAGGGCGTAGGATGGAGTCAAAAGATGGTTTCTCAATCTGAAGTGGCCCGGATGGAGGGCTAACAGATGGAGGATTAACAGAGGATGGTAAAGGATCTGGAGAAGAACTATTAGTAGTCTTCGGCTTATCAGGTTTAACTGGCGTGTCGTATGTCATAGAAGGAGTGGTTAGATTAACCCCATTGAACATGTAAATGTGTGCACTTGTCGAGGCTTCATCGTGGGGTTGGTTGGAATTGCCCCCCGGCGTGGGGGTTTGTGCAACCAATGATTGTTGCTGCGGAAAAGGCTGAGTGAGTACGGTGGGTTGCGAATTTCCTTTGAACAGTTTGGCCACTTCATCGCGATGTGGGCAATCTCGAGTGTAGTGATCGTCACCGCAAATGAGACATGGGAATTTCGGTTTTCGCTGTGGTGGTTTTCCGGCAGCAGGGGTTTATGGTTGGTTTTTGGGTTGATCATTATTATTATTCTTCTTTGTTTTGTTTCTCGCTTTCTTCTTGCCCCCGAGTTGTTTTGAAGGTGTTGATTGGACCACATTCACATCAGAGACTTGAGTTTGTGGGGGGGGGGTAGAAGAGGGTGCAGTCGGACTGGGAGCGGCTGTTGAGGCGGGCCGTTGAATTCTTCCAGTGGACTGGGTGGTAGATTGAGTCTTGACGGAGCCAATAACTCCATCCGCATGTGAAGCAGTCCATGGTTTGGATGGATCGTTAGTGGCACGGGTAGCATTCGGTATCAACTCATACAGAGTACCGGATTGTGAATAGACTAAGTCTAGGTACTGGGCTCGAGCGATGGCTTCTTCCTCGGTAGCTACGCCACCCATGGAAACATCACGAGCAATCTGGGGTAAAAGTGATTTCGTGAACCATTCCGCTAATAATTGGTCGGGGATGACCGCTTTAATTAGCCTTCGTCGTCTTCTCCATTCATGGATATGATCGGAGATGTGTATGGAAGTTGTTTGACGAAGAGAGGTTAACAACTCAGTACCCATCTCGTATCAGATGGGCAATTGGAAATGTGTGAGGAAGGACATGGCGAGGGAGTTGAAATCGTGAAAGGATGCATGTGGTAATTCAATATACCATTTCGCGGCGGAACCCGTAAGTGTTCGCTGGAAAAGACGCAACCGAATTGAATCGTCCATGAGGGAGTTTGATGAACACCACAAATGGAAGGTCATTACGTGGTTGTTTGGGTCTTCTCCCTACTTTCCGTCGAATTTCGGGATATCAGAGGGCAGTTTTGCTGGGATGGCTGGCCAAACCGTGGAATGATGGATGGGATCATTCGTTAACCGAGACAAATCTGGAAGATCTAGGGTAGCCAGAAAAGGTAGTTGCCGGTTAACCTGTGGGTAGTGCTGGTGTGGCAGAGGGACACCAGTGGGGCCCAATACTAGGTTATGTGGATAATTATAATTCGTGGGCCCTCTCATGTTGGGTTGGTTTTGACCAAGGTACATAGGATTCGAGGTGTTTTGAGAAGTGTTTGTGAGCGGAGGATAACCGGATGGGTTTTGTGGATTATACGTTGGGTTTGGAATTTTTCCATGAGGGGGTTGTTGTGAAGTCTGAACGTTTTGCCCCGTGGAGGCATGTGGATTTCCTTGAAAAGGGACGCTCCAAGGATTAGGTGCAACGGGTACATTTTTTCCCACAGAGGTATGTGGGTTTCCCTGAAAAGGGATGCCCCACGGATTGGGCGCGACGGACACGTTTTGTCCGTGATGGTGGAATCCAACTTGAGGTTTCCCCCCAGCATGAGGGTTCCCCCCGAATGGAATTTGTCCTCCGGTGGGAGGATGCCCCCCAGCTTGAGGTAGAGTTCCCGGGATTTGAGTGCCAGACGTGAAGGATTGACCAGTATTGCCGATTGGGTTAGGTCCACCAAGGATAGTCCCTCCGGGTTGTTGGATAGGTATGGAACTTCCCGGTACAATTTGAGTAGTGGTTTGGGCAGTGGTGATAGCGGATGCGTTCAGTGCCCTAAATCCAAAAGGGAGATTTGGTCTTGGTGTTACAGGTGTGCCAATCGGGGCTTGGCTAACTACCGCATTACCGGCAGGGATAGTCGGAATGTGCGGGGTCAATGTTGAATGGGCCGTCTGGAGGGGAATTGTAGACCTTGGGCCAACAAACGGTGTGTTCGGACCAACGGGTGGTGTGACTATAAAAGTGGTAGTACCGGTGAAATGATTTGGGGGTACCGTGTAGGAAGAAGATGCGTCGACACCTTCTCCTGTTCCATATAGATCTTGCACCAAGCGTGGTGGACTTCTAACAACGTTTGCAGTCCAAAAAGGGTCATTGGCTAAAGGGATTTGAGGAGAACTGGCTGGAATGTCAGCAGGGTTTATGACAGTAAATTCTCCAGCGGAATTTAGGTGGAGGATCTGTCATTCGTATCCTTCTGGAATGCGATAATATTCCGGAGATTCTAAGACAATTCGAAAGTTCTCCAAAGGAATGGGAACTTCTTCCTAGGAAGTTGTGGTTTTTTGAACCTCGCTCTGTTGAGGAGATTGTTCTGTAGAATGAGGGGGAAAGGGGGTGTCTCCTTCCATATTTTCTGGAGGAAGTCCCTGTAGCCTCCACGAGCGTCGTGGAGGGTCGATGTTGGCGGAAAAGAGTCGACGAAAGAAATCTATGGCCAACTAGCGAAAAGAAACAACACATGCTAAAAGAATCTAAGAATCACAACCAAGCAAACAAGACCTTCCTTTGATGACCGTACTAGTTGGTGATGAAATCCAACGTCGCGTGATCAAGTCCAGAAGGGGTGGGGGTAGGGTGGAACAGTTATAATGGCAACCTTCTTAACAAACTTACGCCTTGGTGCAAGCTTCCACGCAGTAATTGTGGATTTACCCTCCAAGGAGCCCAAGTGAGTTTGACCAATGTCTGCTCCAGGTACAGTGAGACTTCCCGTCACCGTCACCTTGTGTAAGGACCTAAAGATTATGGCC
>ML783624.1:499469-516317 GCA_009831015.1 Picea engelmannii | reverse complement strand
AGGGGGATCCCAGGCAGACTTATACGATAACTGGATTTACTCTCCCTAACTCAGGATGCTAATGTTTGTTTTAGAAACTTTGGAGAGTTATGCTCACAACCCTAATCCAAAGTACTACACCTATTCTACTGTTGGTGGAGGATCCTAGCAAAGAAAAAGTTCTAGGTGATTTTTAATTAACGTTGATTTTAGTGGCTGTTCTTTACGCAAAAGGGGTGCATGGAAGTGAAACAAATGGGATTAATACTCTGACCCAAAGAGTGCATCAAGCATGATAAGCAATCATTTCCTTTCGATGAACAACTAGCTAAGGGAGAGGGAGGGTTCTTTCACTAACAAGCACAACTACAGAATGCCCTCAAATGATTCTTTTCTCAATCAAATCCCGATGTAATGCAAAACTTTTTAAATGCCTTCTAATATGCTCAATCAATCACAAAGATATCTTCATTGTTTGCGTATGGATGATGATCAATACAACATAATGCTTATCTTTGCTAATTATCTTCTTGGTATAAATGAAAACCAAACTAGCATAATAAAGAGTAACACAAACAATACACCCTTCGTAGCAATCAAAACGAAAAAGCGAAAGAAAGGAAACAATCAAAGAGAAAACAAAATTTTACACCCAAAAAGCAAAAATTGAAGAACAAGGACCTTGACTCGAATGAAGATGAAGAGGTTTGTAGGCCTTTGATGACCTTCACCAAGGTTTTTACTCAGCTGATGAGGAGAGAAGAACAATGCAGAAGTTTCAAATTTCACTCAACAGGAAAAACCTAATGAAAATAGTGAAGAAGGCTGCAATATCCAATCAACAAGGTGTTTATCCTTCAAAAAAGACAGATGTCAGGGTTGAAAAGGAAGAAAGACTGACTCACAAGGGTACTCAGCAGAGGAACACAGAGGCAAAAACCCAAAAAATGCAATTTTGGAAGGTTTTTTGGCCAAAAAGAGGCTGGCCCTCTGTTACCAAGGGCAAGGAGCATTGTAGCACTCTGTGCAAAGCCTTCAGGAGCGTTGGCGCTCTGTTAACACTAGGACAGGGGCGCCAGGGTCTAAAAACTCCAGAAATGTCAAAAAATTTCAAAAATTGAGATTCAAACTTGACAAGTATGCTGAGTATGATGGGACAAGGAGCCAATCATCTCATGAAACTAACCAAAGAGGGGTAAACCAGGTCTGAAACAATCAAGGGACAGAACAAGGTCAATGAGGAGAAAAATCCAAACAAGAGGTTTTGAATTGAGGCTATCTCCCCAGTGGAGTCGCTAGTTTCTGTTGTAGGAAAATCTCCCTGCGGACAGGTAGATCACCTCTAAGGCTTGACCTTAACCCTAGACAGAAAAATGCTTAACGTGGACACTAAATTTCTTTCAAATCTATCTAAACGTACCTGCACGCTCCGAGTTATCAACGTTTGTCCCTGCACGCTCCGAGTTGCATTCCAATCCTTTGCTCCTCACTGAGTTCTGTGGACAAAACAAGATACGACCACTTCCTACTCTATTGATATTAGCTTGAAAATAGATCTATCACTGAATGATAAGTTCATGTAACATCAGACACAAACTAGAAAGAAACAGGCCAACCGTGTCATATTGATGAGAATAACGACATCAATACTTACAATCGTAGATGCGAATGCGACAGCTTCGTCAAGTCCTCTTCGTCTAACCCTTGCCTGAAAGATTCACAACCTGGATAACAACAGCTTCACTGATCACTCTCCTTTGGCTGACTGTAAGTTTCCTCCAAGATCATAAGTTTCACATATTCAATTCTTTTTCCTTTCCACCATCATAGAGCCTGTTTATATAAGTTGGGAGGGGTCTAACCTCTTGAGTTATGTTTAGAACTAGTTGGGAACCTTCTCCATAGATCAGGGATCTGTCGATGGAAACAAGAATTCGAGCACAACTATCTCCTAATCTCGAATGTTCCTCCCCTTATTCTTCTCAACGTGCTAACAACTGACCCAGATTAGGGAGCGCTCCTTCAGAAGGGGTCTTAGAGCGTTGTAGCGCTCCTTGGCAAGCCTGGGGAAGTGCCAACGCTCTTAAAGTGAGCAGCGCTCCTCCAAAAGGGTCTGGGGAGCGTTATAACGCTCCCTGAAGCATGATAGGGGAGTGCCAATGCTCCTGCAGCTGATTTAGGGGAGCGTTCCCTCTCCAAACCTCTGTTTCAGGGCTCCTTTCAGGTGTCAAGAGTCATTTGATCCCAGTAAACTAGTTCTCCTCCTTCAAACCAGTCATGTGAGATGTCATAAGTGCCTCCTTAGAGTCGTTATCATGACATCATGTCTGAACATCGTTTACAACACTAGTGATCAACTTGCGACACTTGCGAAAGTTGTAGGGAAGATGCGACACTTACGACAATTGACAGAGACAATGCGACACTTATCCATCTGAGCAATTTTGACGTGTAACACTCATCGCTCACATACAACACAAGAAGCACCAAGTAAGTTGCGGTTTCTTTGGGGGGTCCTCTATCGAACATGTGCAAATGAACAACTTTGGAGAAATGTCCAAAGAGTATGCTTAGTGGCCTGGTAAGATCTTAAGGAAAATAAGGAAAGATGGAAAGGACTACATGAACCCTGAACACAAAGCTAGCAAAGGATTCACCTTGACCATCTCACTTTGAAAAATAAATAGACATCATCCTCTCCCACTTGCTCAGGGCATCATGCCGTAATAAAGTTGATATAATTATCAAAAGAGTGAACAGTAGGAGAGGGTGTGAAAATATCTCCGTTGGGGCTATGGATGCTCACTGGAAGCGGAGCAAGGTGTGTGATGTCAGGGTGACTCCGCTGGGGCTATGGACGTTCACTGGAAGTGGAGAAACACCAAAACAAGTGAGTAAAGGTAATTAAAGGATCCATGCCAGTGAATTCTCTACTAGGCTTTTGTAAAAAGCGTCATGAGTCAGGGTTACAGGAAACAAAGGAGGAATAAACGTTAAAAAACCCTCAGGAAGACCCAGAAGCAGCAACATAAGGATTTCAAATGTAAGGGTAAAAGAGGCTTTGATTTAAAACCAGTAAGGTTCTCCACCATCTTTCGTATCAGCCGAGCATGAAGGAAGAACAAAGATTTTTCTTTTTCCCAGTGAATCTCCCTTTGTTGAGCACTCAACACACCCTAAAAGGCCTATGTCAAATTTTAATTTTTGGGCACCACCTGATTTTTCACTGTCTAATTCGACCTCAGTATGAAGAATGTTTCCTTTGATTATTATTTTGTTTTCCATTTAAGTCTTTCAAAGTTTTCTCGAGCATGTGAAAACCATTAACTTAAAAGACTAATATCTAAATCAGAGAACTGGCAGTTAAAAATTTCCCCGACGCACTTAAAGAATTCAACATCGGGAAGGATTAAGTGTGAAAGAAAACGCTAGATAGAACCAAGGTTGTCGAGTTATGATCTTTGTCGGCATCGGCACACGTGAGATTTATTTCTCGACAAGCATTACTGAGAATATCTCCAATGATTGATCCCTTTGGAATTGGTGGAATAATAAGAGAGTAAGTGCTCACGAAGAATGGAGTGATATCATTGATCATTGACTTCTGAAACATTTTCGGTATCGAGGATTTTTCGGGGGTGTTAACTTACAAAGAAGATGCGTGATAGGTTTATTTCCAAAATCCTACCTCCGATACCTTTTTGGCATCTACTTGAGAAAATCCCTAAGATTGACCATTACCTGTAAGATAAGTTCCCGGTCATTAGTACCCTGTATCCCGAGTCAATGGTGCCACGTCGATACCGTCCGATGAAATCAATTGGCGTCAGAAGTTTTCTCAGGAGTATACTGATGGAAACATGCATAAGGATATCGCCGATTCCTGATCTTCACACTAAGAAAATGACGCGATGGGATGTTTTATTTCTAAGATATGATAGAAACGATGCATTTACAGGGTCAATTAATTTCAAAATCTCGAATTAGTTGCTAGTTCATGCAGGAATCGAAAGGACCATTTGAACATGCCGATACAGTGAATCTCTATTAGGTTCCTAACTCACACATAGGTAGAACAATATATTCAGATGTAATAAAGGTCAATATTAATAAGGCCTTTCAATAAAATAGAATAAGGTGGATGTAAGAATACCTAATAGAAGCTTCTGCTTCTAGAAGGATGTTCCTCTGGATGCTTCTTTTTAGTATAAAAAGGAGTCGAGTGTATGAGAACCCTAGCTTGGATATTATTGTAATAGATCTCTACTCAACTGGAGGTTGCCCCCTCAAAGAGGCCTGTGAACATTGCTTTTAGATTCAAAGTGCTATTTCTGTTGTTATTCTTATATCATTTTAGTGTTATTGTGGTGAATGTTCTGGTTATATTGTTGTTATTTTTCCATTACTAACATTTTATTTCTGTTCTGCATAGATTTTATATCTAGTATATTACAAGTGGTATAAAATCACTTTCCTCGGCAGAAAGTGTGGGTTAATTGTTTTTTCAGGGTAGAGACGTATTCCGACATCTTTAAGCCACAAAGATCTGTCGTTACGCGCATAAACCCATGGTTGAGGGATTCATACATGCAGGAAATACAAGTGGTACTTAAGCACACATCTGTTGGCCACCCTTGTAACCTTTGTTGGTATCCCTTCGAGTGGTAGCGCATCAAACAACACCTGTGTACGGATTGGCCTAGATTACCTGAAGCCCTCTTTAGATAAACCTATTGGCCGCCTGACTGCTATAGTGTCACTGAGAACAACACTCGGGAAGATACTCTCTAGTACCTGGGTAGTCGGGTAGTACAACTAAGGGTACATTCTATCCTCCTTAGTTAGTGCCCTGATATATTGGATTGAGTACTATTGTTGGACCCCGTACGTATATCAGAGAGCTATAGCACAAGGAAAACCCTTGTCTGTAGAACCCTTGAATACCTAACCCTTGGGGATAGAAACATAAAAAAAGTAAAACATACAAGATCTAATGCCACGCAATTGTGTTCGGGTTGCCAAGTAAATACACATTTCTTTCTGGTTAAGAATTTGGGCATTTCCTCTCTACAGTATTCATCCATATCATTTTTTCGGCAATTTTTTTTTTTGTACCCCGCTCGCTCCTTTTCAGTTCCCCCATCCTCATGGCCCATACTCATAGCCAAGACTTGGAAGCTCGCTTCAACACCTTGCAATCTGGTCTGATTGAGACCCAACAAGAAGTGAAACAACTCAGTGCCAATGTTGTCGCCATCAATACAACCATGCAGTCCTCAATGGGTGAAATAAAACAAGACCTCACCACCCATCTTGAATCAGTCTTTTTGGCACTTTGCACCAAAATACATATCCCTACAGATAACTCTTCCTCTTCCTCACCCCCACATACTGAAGGTGACCATTCCTCTCATTCCCATACCTTGCAGAACCATCACTTTCAATGTGACCTACGCCTTCCATGGGTGGATGTGACCAAATTTGATGGCTCAGACCCCATTGATTGGGTAACCCAAATGGAACATTACTTCTGTTTATACAACATTACAGATGACTTGGCCAAACTCCAGTATGGTGTTCTCCATCTCGATCAAGAACATTGGCAATGGTGGCAATGGAGAAAAAATTCTCATCAAGGGTATATTGCTTGGACACAATTTGTGGCAGAGCTTTATGGACGCTTTGACACTGACACCAACCATTTGGGCCATTTGAAAAAGATGAAACAATTAGGAACAGTGGAAGACTTTATAGCTACCTTTAAGTGCCTGGATTTTAGAACAGAGGGCATGTCTGATGCCTTTTTCTGAGACTGTTTTATGAGTAGCCTCAAGGATGGAATTTGGGTCCATGTCCTCATGGCTCGGCCAGAGAGTTGGGTGGAGGATACCAAAGAGATAAATAAGAACAACATGTTGTATCTTCTCAAAACTGCAAAACCTCCTTCATCCCTCGCCTTAAACCTGAAATCCCATATGTTTTCTATAGACATGGGAGGTTGTGACATTGTGTTGGGTGTTGATTGGCTAAGGAATTGGGGTGCCATTCTCATGGATTTTAAAGACTTAACCATGAAATTCAACCAGGAGGGCCACCAGTATAAGTTCCAAGGCATCATCGCCGGTTCACCTGAGATCGTTAGTTCCCATCGCATGGAAAAGATGCTAAAAAAGGGTCATTCTGGTGTTATCAGCCAACTCCATGCCATACAAGCAACAGAGACACCCTCGGTACCACAAGACCTCCAAGACATCCTTTCTAAACATCAGTTGTTATTTTCCACTCCCCAAGGCCTCCCTCCTTCCCGTGGTGTTCATGATCATTCCATTCCCCTTGTACCAGGAATCCTTCCTCCCAATATCCATCTGTATCATCACCCCTTTTCCTAAAAAAATGAAATTGAGAAAATGGTCCAGGAACTCCTGAATGCAGGCATTATCCACCCTAGTATGAGCCCCTATTCATCTCTTGTGGTCATGGTCCTGAAGAAAGAAGTTTCTTGGAAAATGTGTCCTGACTTTCGTGCCCTCAACAAACTTACCATCAAAGACAAATTCCCCATTCCTGTCATTGATGACCTCCTGGATGAATTGAGTGGCACCCAATTCTTCACTAAACTGGATCTTCATTTGGGCTACCACTAGATACGTATGAAAGAGGTAGATATTCCCAAGATTGCCTTTAGAACTCATGAGGGCCACTATGAGTTTTTGGTCATGCCCTTTGGCTTGTGTAATGCCCCCTCCACCTTCCAAAGCCTCATGAATCATGTCTTCCGTCCTTTTCTCCACCGTTTTGTCTTATTTTTATTTGATGATATCCTCATCTATAGAAAAACCTGGACAAACCATCTTGCTCATGTGGATCGAGTTCTCCATCTACTCTCTTAGCACCAACTTTTCTTGAAACAATCTAAATGTTCTTTTGGTGCCTCAGAAGTAGAATACTTGGGTCATCTGGTTGGCAAAGATGGCGTTAGGGTGGATCCTAAAAGGATTGAATCTATGCAAGACTAGCCTCACCCAAAGACTCTTAAGATCATGCATGGATTTCTAGGCTTAACAGGGTATTATTGCAAGTTTGTTAAGAATTATGGGAAGATTGCAACACCTCTCACTCCTCTCCTAAAAAAGAACTCTTTCACTTGGACTCCAACCACTTCTCAAGATTTTCAAACCTTGAAGAGGGCCATGTGCACCACTCCATTCCTCACCCTTCCCTATTTCAAAAATACCTTTGTGTTGGAATGTGATTCCTCAGGGAAAGGAATTGGTGTTGTCCTTATGCAAGAGGTTCGACCTTTGGCCTTTACCAGCAAGCAAATATCTACAATAAATATGGGCAAATCCATCTATGAAAAGGAAATGTTGGCTATTCTGCATGTCATGGATCTGTGGCGTCCTTATCTATTGGGGCAATCGTTCCAAATTAAGACAGGCCATCAAAGCCTCAAGTATTTTCTAGAACAACATATTTCCTCCCCAGAACAACAAAAATGGGTGACTAAACTTTTTGGATATGATTATGAGATCATCTATAAGAAAGACAAAGACAATGTGGTTATAGATGCACTTTCCTGAAAATATGAAGATGAAGGATCCCTTTTTTCTCTTTCATTCATTGTAATAGATTGGCTCCAAGCCATTCGCCAGGAATGGCTACAAGATCCCAAAAGTTCGCAGTTGATCCAACAATTGTAGTCCAATCCTCTAGCTTCCCCAGGGTACTCTTGGCTCCACGAGGAACTTCGATACAAAGGCCATTTGTATTTAAGTAAACAATAAAATCTTAAATCCACGGTACTTTCTGAGCTTCATTCTACACCCATAGCAGGGCACTCCGGGTTCACCAAAACCTATGACAGGGTCAAACGTTCCTTTTTCTGGGATGGTATGAAACATGAAATTCGTAATTTAGTAGCTGAATGTGATGTGTGTCAACGCAACAAGGGATAAACAGTCAAATCATTGGGCACACTACAACTGCTTCTGATTCCACCTGCTATTTGGAAGGATATTTCTATGGATTTTATTACCGGCTTACCCAAATCGGGAAATAAATCCGTCATCATGGTGGTTGTTGATCACCTTTCCAAGTATGCTCATTTCTATGCCCTTCAACACCCATTTACAACATCCACGGTGGCTGAAATATTCATGGATCAGGTATTCAAGCTTCATGGCATGCTGCACTCTATTGTTTCTTATCGCAAACCAACTTTCACAAGCAATTTTTGGCAAGAACTGTTCAAGATACAAGGCACATAATTGCATCTCAGCACATCTTATCATCCCTGGAATGATGGCCAAATGGAAGTTGTCAACAAGTGTTTGGAAACATATTTGAGGTGTTTTTCCTTGGAAAATCAAAATTAGTGGGCTCAATGGTTACCCCTAGCTGAATGGTGGTACAACACTTCATACCATACAACTACATGCATGACTCCTTTTGAAGTGGTATATGGATATAAGCCACCTTTAGTTCTCTCATACTTATCGGGTGCCTCAAAAGTCCAGGCAGTTGACCTAACACTTACATCTCGAGAGGCTATTCTCCATACCCTCAAAGAGAATTTGTTCATGGCACAGAATCGCATGAAGCAACAAGCAGATCAAGGTTGCTCTGAACATCAATTTGCAAAATGGGATCAGGTGTTTCTTCAACTGCAGCCTTACAAGAAAACTTCCCTCAAGGCCGAGCATTTTCAGAAGCTAGCGCCCAAATTTTATGGTCCTTATACCATGCTCAAGTGTGTGGGACAAGTCGCTTATCAATTAGCTTTTCCCAACCATTCAAAGCTACATCCTGTTCTTCATGTTTCATGCTTAAAGAAGGTGATTGAAGCTAAGTTCCAAATTCAAACCAACCTTCCAGAGTTAGCTGAAGAAGGATCCATTTGGCTACAACCAGAAGCAATTTTGGACTAGCGTGAGCGTCGCCTATGCTAGAGAACTATCAAGGAAGTGCTAGTCTAGTGGAAAGATACAATGCCAACAGACACCACTTGGGAACCAACTATCATTCTGCAGCAATTTCCTCATCTCAAGCCTTGAGGACTAGGGTGTTTTTAAGGGGGTGGACATGTTAGGGTCCTAACCCACACATAGGTAGAAAAATGTATTTGGATGTAATAAAGGTCAATATTAATAAGGCCTTTCAATAAAATAGAATAAGGCAGATGTAAGAAGACCTAATAGAAGATTTCGCTTCTAGAAGGGTATGAGGTTATGAGAACCCTCCAGGGGTAGGAGTCAAGGGTATGAGAACCCTAGCTTGGATATTATTGTAATAGAGCTCTTCTTAACTGGAGGTTTCCCCCTCAAATAGGCCTGTGAACATTTCTTTCAGATTCAAAGTGCTATTTCTATTGTTATTCTTATATCATTTCAGTGTTATTGTGGTGAATGTTCTGGTTATATTGTTGTTATTCTTCCATTACTAGCATTTTAGTTATGTTCTGCATACATTTTATATCTGGTATATTACAATCTCCTTCCGTGCCTTCGCCATCAACCCATGTAGAATTTATTTGCAGAGATTCGGCGGTAGAGTTTTTTGAATTTCACCCATTACTCATATTAACTGGTTGATACGACTGGTAGAAACACTCCCGTTATATTCTTTTGAATCATTGTAAACAAGGTTATTTTGTGCACGAAGGAGTTTGAAACATCCAGAGGAGTGAGATGAGCAATCCAAGAATAGCTTCCAAGGTCCAGTGAGTATTAAACAATATTTTAGCAAGCGTTAGAGGTATGTACAGGTCTATGGATGTTTTATGCTTCATTTCATACATTTTTATCTAATTTTACTTCGTACACTTGCCTAAAGAATCATTTTCAGTTGCAGGAATGATACCTCCGAAGAAACCCACCACCAGGAAATCTCCAAGAACACCAAATCTACAAGAACCAGAGATGGGAGAATGTTCCTCCCCAATGGTTCCAAGACAATTGGAATTTTCTCCAAAGCCAGTGCCCGTCATAAAAACAACCACCAAGAAGGCTTTTGTTCAACCCCTGGCCTTTGGAGACATATAGGTGAACATTGGGACCAAGACAGTATTCCCGCGCGGGGAAGAAATTTTCAAGAAAATCAAGTGGGAGGAATTCCCTGAATATGCCCTCCACATCGATCTTGATATGAGAAGACTTGATGATGAAGTCCTCCTGAATGTCTGAAAGGCATATCTGCACATGGTGGCAAGAAAGAATTCAGTATTCCCCTGCATCAAACTCTTTAAATGGCTTATCGATCACACTAACACACAAAGATGTTTTATTAATGACGAAAATGATGAGTGTGTCGAGGTTTTCCTCCCAGTGGAAGTGCAAAATTACTACAAGCTTAGAGAGCCGAAAGAACGACTAAACACCGATTTTTTTGTAAACTTCTATGAGAAAAATGACACCAGCAAGGCAATGGCATCATGGTGGATAGAGGATAAAAAATTCACCAATCAGACCTCTGGCTAGTACCCTACTTCTAACCTGAGGGATCCGTACATCTATCTAATGGACCTCCTCTGTCGATTTCATGGGGAGAAAGACTGCTCCAGGTTTTCAAAGCCTTGGATGCTTCTAGATTATATGGTATCCATTTCTGGAATAGGTTTTAACTGGGGTGGAATCATCTTCAAACAATTGAGCACTTGCATACGAAAGGGTCAAACACTGAAAGAGGGAGAAAACCCATCCTTCTATATGGATTCTTATCTATTGGATGTCATTTGTGCCAGAAATATCTTCGCCAAAATGAACTTGAGTTGGAACACATCAAAGCTCCCAGTCCATGTGTATTTCGACATCTTGTGGGAGAATAGGTACAAGAAATCCTACTCTCTCATCTGCGATTAGTTTATCTCATGTATTTATTTCTTGTTGTTCAATAAAGAGTGCCCAAGGCTGTCGGATGCGGCCAAAAATGTTGTATTGAAAGTTGGCCATTGGTGTCTAGATGAGCATGATACTTACATGAGGGTTTTCGGTGCCACCAGAGCACCCCATCTGTTACCTGTATATGTCCCCGATCAACTAGTAGTTGAGGAAATCTATTATTAGACCATCCTGCAAGGTTATAATGCTACTTTGGTAAAGGATAAGAAGTGGGCCTTCATACCCTATGGGTTTCATATTGGTTTCTACATGGTAAAGTACATTGTGTAGGCCAAGCAAGAAGGGTTAAGCCAATTGGAGTTCTGATTCCAGATTGGTCATTTTCGTAAGCATGACCCCAAGGGTCTGGTCCTGAAGCACACATCACAGGTATCATCCTACTGGCCATATTCCCATGATAGGTTTGAGGATGAGATCTTCAGCGAAAATGCTCAAAGTTGGGATGAGGTGGTGGCAAGGATGGCTGAACCTAAAGAAACTAGGATTAAGGCCATGAGTTGGGATGAGCAAGCAACAGTCTTGGAAAAATCAGATCAAGAAATCATCAGGGCCAACAAAGAAAGGATAACATCCAAATATTCCCCAAGTAACCCCGATAAGAAGCCACTGAAACAACAAATATTCCCCAAGTAACCCCGATACAAGATATGAATTTCTTTGAGGTTCAAGCTGTGCAAGGGATGGGGGGACTCATGTATCAATAGGCCCAACAGATAATGAAATGGATGTGGGATAACCTAGACCTCGTTATATTGGCAAAGCTTCTGACCGATAGCCTAGAAGAAAGCCCAGCGGGGCCAAGCGACCCTGATTTCATGAACCTTGATAACATCAATGGGTTAGATGACCTTGAATCCACAATGCCACCGGTTGGCTCGCAGGTAGGTGTGATGACTCAACCAAAGACAGGTCGGGTATAAGTAGAAACAAGTGCACCTAATCCTTTGAGCGTGTTTATAAATATATATAGTGATGATGAAATCTCGGAGGCATCTCGCAGGACCCTTGTGCGTGTCCAAGAAGAAAAGGGACCTCAGAATAATTCTTCTCCTTCTCCTACAGTCCAAACCCAAGAGATCCCATGAAAGGAAATAGAAAACAAAACTATTCCTGACACAAAGAGGCTCGATGCGCTGGAAACCCGAACAGACAATCCAAAGGACAAGTAAGAACCAGATGAGCCAAATCAAGGATCCCCGAAAAAGGAAATTGATGTTTCAACAGCCGATGAACAAGTAAGTATCAAGTCTTTTCCTGATGCCTCTATTCTGCTCGATACTCATATCCCTGACAAGAGAAAGGTGGAGGCTGGGCCTTTGGAGCACAACGAGAAAGTTTAAGAACCTGATCTAGAACAAATATACACCACCAGAAATTAGGGAAACACACTCACATGGGGTGATCAGCAGATTCCCAAACCTGTGGATGAGGTAGATGATATTTATGCAATATCCTATGATTGAAAGAGGAAGGCCATAGTCTAGAGAACCACAAATAAAAGGAGGATCACGTTGGATCTCTCCATCCTCATCACTACAGAGGATATCTTGATAAACACAGAAAATGCCATAACATCCGAGCTCCTCGGCGTGGGGATGGCACACTCGGATTCCACTCTAGACAGAGCCAAATGAGATGAAAGGGAGTTGGCCTCCTCCATGAAGGAACTAGAACATTTTAACCACCTAGCTAAATACTATTAGGGTGCCACTTATACCACGGTATACCTAAGAAGCGAGTTCGAAGATGCTCACAACCAAGTCAAAAAAGAGAGGCACCTCTTTACTGAAAAGATAGCTGCACTCGAGGAAGACACTCTCATGTCACTCCCAACATGTAAGGATATGGAGCGGTGGCATGAAAGGGTGCAGCAAGATGTAGAGAGACTCAAATACATTGATGCATTTCAACAGGGCTGGGATAAAAAAGAACACGACATCCAGATGCTGGGAAAAATTAGTCTTGATCGCATGAAGCGATTATCCGGTTATTGGGCTAATATTTCTTAGGAACCAGACCAAGAAATTCAATAATAGTGGGTGAAATGAAAGAAACATTGGGGGAAAATTAACAAAGAAATAAAGGATATCAGACTCCCCAAGTTCGGCAACCCAGAAAACTTCGTCGACTTGTGCGACATAGTCAAATATCATACCAAGCAAGATTTATTTTGGGTCGAAGAGCTAGCGAAGGTGACCGACACAATGCCAGAACAAGTGCAAAGATTTATGGAAGATCTGATTAGAGCTCAGACTATGCTACAATAGTTAAACACTAGTCTAGTGAATTACCGAGCACATGCGGTGGAGGTTAGAGGAATTTATGCGGCTCCGATGGAGCAACACAACTTTCCATGGGCCCAAACTTGTGATGAGTTGTTTATCAGTTGGTCACAGTATGAGAAAAGTCACCCTTTCAAAGGGATATCTTGAGTTAACTGTTAAAGAAACTGTTAGAAGAAGACGCCACGTGGCAAATTTTGTTTTGTTTAAACTACACTTAACCGTTATTTTTAGTTGAATTTTATGTTATAAATAAGAACATCGACCAATTAGTTAAGGGTTGATGGTTGTTGCAAGAACTCTTTCTTTTTAGTTGTTAAGAATTATTTTGAAGCTACCTTTGAATTGAGAAGTCCTTTTGGACCAAAGAAAAAGTTATTTTCATCAAATGCATGTGATTGGACGTGGAAAATAACTATTTCCTATCTCATTTCATGAGTGATGTTGTAATGGGTAAGAGCTATTTAATCTATTTTCAAGTTATCTAGTGCAATATTTTGTTGTTCTTTACTTTAATGATGGGGATGAATCATGTTGTTATTATGTGATGGATGATTAAGTAGGTGAATTATTTTTCTTTCCATTGTCTTATCGCATATGTGTTTTCTTTCTAGTAGTTAATTTCTCAGACAGTAATTGGATGCTCACATGGTTAATGTATTAGTACTAGGCATGTGGTGTAAAATTGTCATCTGCATGCTTGAGAAGCAGGTTATCCCAAGTTCATCCTCTTCCCCAGTAGTTAAGATTAATTCTATTTTGTTGCCAAGTTGGTTTATACCGGCTTACATCTCATATTGGTCCCACCCAAGAGAAAATACAAAAAGAGATAGTCCAAACTGAAGGAAGAGCCTTCACAAGAAAACATAAATCCCATTGATAAATTGGCCGAATCGCAAGATCTGGAGAACCATTCCACTATTAAACGCTGTAGAGTCTAATTGGGCCTCAGTGCCGGGTTTGGTTCCTGCTGTTGAATCAAGGCACTTAGGACCCATCAACAGATCCCATAGTCTATCATCTCAGACTGGGACAACAGGTTCCTCAATACATTTTGGTCCAGCCTCTGGTCAATGATGGAGACCAAGCTCACCAAGTCCACAACTTTCCATCCCCAAATTGATGGCCAGCCAGAGGTCATCAACAGGATGATCGTACACATTTTGCACATGTACAACTCAAAGAATCCACACACATGGGATGAGATCCTCCTCTATGTACAACATAGCTATAACCGGGCCCTATATAGTTCAACCGATCATATCCCCTTTCAGGTGGGCTTGGGATTCCAGGCACTATGTTCCATTGACATAGCCATACCATTTGCAGCTACTCAGGATGATTCATCTCATTTCTAGTTTGAATTTTCCAAGGCAAAGAGCTTCATTGAGTGCATTCAACACATTCGCCATAAGGTTCATGACATATTGGACAGATCCAATGCTAAGTACAAGCAGTGGCATGATTAGCATCAGGTGCAATACAACTTCTAGGTGGGTGACAAAGTATGGCTAAATTTGCAAAAGGAGCACCTTGCTAGACCCCACTGCAAGCTTCGCCTGCTCCGATATGGGCCATACACCATCACCAAGGCTATAGGGGACAATGCCTTCGAGCTCAATATCCCACCATTCCTTGTTCTGCACCCATTGTTCAATGTGGATTTCCTTCAGCCTTACTTTCCACCTCGACTGTACACATATGACATGACAGAACAACTCACACCAACATAGTTAAACCCAGACAACATGGAACAAGCCACAACTGATCGTATTATGGACACACAGATCAAGAACACCCGCCAACACAGGATCGAGCTATATCGATTTGTCAAGGAAATCCAACTCCTTCACTAGGGCAAGTGGCTCACCATTGATCCAGGTGGATATCGGTGGCCACCCACCTTTTCCAATTATCTCAAAATAGTTTTTTGGCAATTTTGGTAATTTACAATTTTTAGCAGTTTTTAACTTTCGGGGCCATTTTGAGGCCCGAAGCGATGTTTTTTTTGGAAAACAAGTTTGCAATATAGAAGTTCCTTATATATTGCACCTAAAATGAATCTCCGTGATGATACCTTTCCAATGGGATATCATGTGCCTAAAACATAGATCGTTTGCAAAAGTCACGACCTCAGGAAGTTGATGTACTAACTTACCCAAACGGGGTCCACATAACTTTTGGCGCTTCATCTCCTAGGGTTAGGTTTTTGGATATCTAGGGTTTTTGGCATTCCTATCTATTGTAAAAAGGCCTTCAGAGCCTCATTGTAATCATCTTCTTACGAATGGGAGTATGTTGTAGGTGAATCCCATTGCAGACAAGTGGATTCCCTCTTGGCCTCTAGAATCCTAAGGCCAAGACAGAAAAGTTCTTAACATGGACATTGACTTCCTTTTATATCTAATCAAGCTAATGAATGAAAGAGAAGGAGAAAGATATGTACCTTATTAGCGGTGTTTGTCCTTGCAAAGTATTGGATGAGCTTCAATCTTGGAATCCCTGATGTTGGTTGTGGAGCCTGATTATCTTCCTGATTCAGAGGTCCTTGTTTTCAGCCGTGTTTATACCCCATGAAGTATTTACACCCCAGAAGTATGTACACTCTTCCACGCGGGGGAGTGTAGAGGGGGGGTACCCCCTCTGCGGGGTCCGGGGGGCCTATCCCCCCGGCTGGGGGGTCTGGGGGAAAGCGGGCCCCCAGCGGGGGTTCGGGGGCGAAGCCCCCGAAGCAAAAATTGCCTTATAAAAGTATATTGTAATTTCATTGTAAATCTGGACCGTTCATTATAAGGTCGCAGATCTAACGGTAGAGATTATGTTAGGGTTTTTTGCCCTAGAAGGAAAACCTCTTTTATGAGGGAAATGTATTGCGGCTATGGTTGATGGTGAATATTGTATTCTGAGAGAGGAGATTCTGAGAGAAAGAAGAGGAAGTTACAGCGGGTTTGCTGTAGGTTGTATCCCTTCATTTGCTGGATAATAATAAAGGAAGGACCTGGCAATTTCTCTGGTGGACGTAGCCCACACTGGGTGAACCACGTAAATCTGTGTCTCTCTTGTATGGTGTGTCTTCTGTGTTTTATTTCTGCATTTGTTTTATTTTATTGCTCCGCGGTCCTGTTTTTCTAACAATTGGTATCGGAGCGTAAGGTAACTCGCAGGAAAAGAGGGTTCCTGGTTCGAGTGGGAACAATGTCGGAAGATGGAAAGTTTAGGGTCGAGAAATTTAACGGCCAAAACTACCAGTTATGGAAGATGCAGATGGAAGACTATTTATATAAGAAGGATCTATTCCTACCATTGATTGGAGTAGCAAAGAAGCCGACGGCCATGAAGGACGAAGAATGGGAGATTCTTGATAGAAAGGCTCTAGGAACGATATGACTGAGCCTGGCAGCGTCGGTGGCTTTCAATATTTCGAAAGAAAAGACAATGAAAGGTTTGATGGACGCGTTGGCCAAATTGTATGAAAAACCCTCGGCGTCAAATAAGGTATTTATAATGAAGAGATTATTTAATATGAAGATGTCAGAAGGTGGGTCTGTAGTAGATCATTTAAATGAATTTAATACGGTTACTAATCAACTAAGTTCTGTAAAAGTGGACTTTGATGATGAGGTTAGGGCTCTTCTAATCTTGTGCTCATTGCCAGAAAGCTGGAATGGCTTGGTCATGGCTGTAAGTAACTA
>ML783624.1:471874-495999 GCA_009831015.1 Picea engelmannii | reverse complement strand
TCCAAGTGGGAGATTGTTGGTTGTGGAGCCTGATTATCTTCCTGATTCAGAGGTCCTTCTTTTCAGCCGTGTTTATACTCCATGAAGTATTTACACCCCAGAAGTATGTACACTCTTCCACGCGGGGGAGTGCAGAGGGGGGGTACCCCCTTTGCAGGGTCCAGGGGGTCTGGGGGCAAGCGGGCCCCCAGCGGGGGTTCGGGGGCGAAGCCCCCGAAACAAAAATTGCCTTATAAAAGTATATTGTAATTTCATTGTAAATCTGGACCATTCATTATAAGGTCGCAGATCTAACGGTAGAGATTATGTTAGGGTTTTTTTTCCCTAGAAGGCAAACCTCTTTTATGAGGGAAATGTATTGCGGCTATGGTTGATGGTGAATATTGTATTCTGAGAGAGGAGACTGTGAGAGAAAGAATAGGAAGTTACAGCGGGTTTGCTGTAGGTTGTATCCCTTCATTTGCTGGATAATAATAAAGGAAGGACTTGGCAATTTCTCTGGTGGACGTAGCCCACACTGGGTGAACCACGTAAATCTATGTCTCTCTTGTATTGTGTGTCTTCTGTGTTTTGTTTCTGCATTTGTTTTATTTTATTGCTCTGTGGTCCTTTTTTTCTAACACCTGATAGGTCCTGTAAAAAAAACAAAGATACAATGGACATCCTACTCTACTGAGATTAGCTCAATCATAGATCCATATACTGCAGACAAACTCATATGGAACAAGCACAAGTTTGAAAGAAATAGGCCAAGCATTGATTATATTAATGAGAATAAGTAAAAGTACTTACAATAATTTGAATGAAGGTGCAACAACTTCTTCCAGTTCTCGACGTCCAACCCCTTTGCTGAAATAATCTCCACTGATTGTTTTGATGGCATCTCACTCATGAGATCATAAGTTTGATGTAATTCCCAATCTCCATTGTACCTTTCACCATGAGAAGGTCTCCTTATATAACCTTGGAGAGGTCCAACCACTTGAGATATCTTTGGGATGAGTTGAGGATTCTTCTCCTTCCGTTGAGGATCTCCCCTAAGATCATGCCTTGACCATCTATTCGAATACAAATACCTTTAGGAATTGAGGGATTCTTCCCTTATTTGCCTCAACAAACCCAGAATTTTCTAAAAAAGGGGTATCTATCCCCCAAAAGGTTGCACAGGGTGCTCAAGCACTCCCCCAAAGAGGCTCAGGGAGTGCCAGCAGTCCCTGACAGTGGGTAGGGGAGTGCTCCTCTCCAAAATTCAGTTTTTGAGTGTTTTTTCTAATGAAAAAAGGCTTGTACTTCCTTTCAAGTGGTTTCTCTTCATCCAAACTGACCTTTTGAGGTGTCTTAAGTGTCTTTGTGATGTCATTAGAGGCATGACATGGGCAAGATGGTAGTATGATGCTTATGACACTTACAACACTTGTGGTCAAGATGTGACACTTGCAGACAAGATGAAAAAATTACAACACTTGTAATGATGACACTTGAGACACTATCAAAGTGAGTAATTTTGAGGTGTAATAGAGTAGCCGTCACATCTCTTCTCAGAGATAAGCTGCCACCATTCTAGTGAGTCTTTCACTCTGTATTTTTACAGTCTCTGCACATTTATTTCATTAACATAAATCATGTATTACTATATCTATGTGTTTATGGTTGTATCTCTGATACATTTCTGTTATATTATTGGATATCCACGATATCTATGTGCATTTATTTATTATATCTCCACTCTCATTTCGTGCTGAAAATAATCCGGATCAATGGTATCAGAGCAGGCTTCTCTTGATCGTTTTTTTTAGTGCATGTCCCCGACAAGGTCCGAGTATAGCAAGTTGGATCTCGAGCTTGTCTCTCTTGAAGACAATCTCTCTCACACGCCCAAGAAACCCTCCATGGCAGAAGAAAAGAAAAACAACGGAGAAAACGATCCTATAAATCTGTTGCTTGAGAAAGCTCTCACGTGACCGAGGGACGAAATGATGGATAATTTTTCCCACATCCTTCAATGTTTGCTAATAACATTATGCACATATTCATCAAGAGATCACTTTGGAGGCACCTTGCCTTTTTAGGTACACGTCAATTTTGATATTCCTATATTTGAAGGTCAGGTAGATGCAGATGCCCTAGATAAATGGTTAAATTTGTTAGAAGGTTATTTTTCTGTTCACAATTTTTTTCGACAAAGAATAGATCATATTCGTGATTCTTAAGGATCTCCCCCATGCCAAAAATTGGTGGGAAATTTACTGGGAGCAAAGTTTCGTAGAGGAGTATGGAATATATGGGGCCGAGCCCAATTAGGATTTTTTTGTGGATGCGGTAAATGAACAGTATTACCCTGTTGGCAACTATGAGGACCAGTACATGATATGGACCACACTGTGACAAGAGAGGGGCCAAGCAGTTCCGTAGTTCACTAATACATTCCATAGCTTTCGCACCAAGCTGGGTATCAAAGACTCTGAATGACATTTGGTTCTGAAATACTGTGGGGCTATACATAGATACATCCAAACTGAAATGTATTTTCAGGACATATCATCACTCGGTGCTACTTATCGATATGTTGTCAAAATTGATCAAAAATTTAAGCACCATAACAAATGGGATTTTGGGTCTGAAAATCCGAAACAAAAAAAGTATGACAAAGACGAGCTTAACAATCAGTCTCCTGAAAACCAATTCAAGCCACAGAAAAATAAGGGTCACGGGAAGACAAAAAAGGACACCGGAAAATGGCGTTATTTCCACAAAATCCCCTGGAAAAACACCGATGAATGTCGCTCAAAACATTCATTGGTGGCCGAGATCAAAGACAAGGATTCGAACTATGATTCAGAATCTGATTCTGAAAATACTAGTAAAAGACAGATCATCGATGCAGACCTCACTGCTATTGTCGCGACTGCAACAATTCAACCAGAAGAACCAACAGATCCTAAAGAGGGGGAGCTTCTTTTTCATTCATAGACGTGGGTGAAGGGGACCCCGCTACATTTTATTGTTGATAACGGAAGCTAGAAGAACCTCATCTCGACAGAGGTCATCAAACAGTTGGGATTGTCGAAAACTCCACACCCACAACCATACAACATTGGGTGCCTTCACCAAGGATGAGATCTTTGTGTCAGCCAACAGTGTCGATTGTCATATGACATACAACCCTTCAAGGATGAGGTATTATGTGATGCTTCCCCACTGGATGTCTATGATGTTCTTCTGGGCCAACCATATATGTGGAGACACCATGTTGTTTATGAGTCTCAACCCTGCAATGTCATTGTTTCTCTAGGGGGTGATCTCTACAGAACACCAGAGGTAGTTCCGACTACTGTTCCACCTAAATAGTGTTGCAAGGTAGTATCTCATACCACAAAATTCAGCTTCTTCACAATCTATTCAAAAGGTGAACAAAAGGATATTGCAACCACTACAACCTCGGCCCAAGCACCTTCTATCCAACAGAAGCAGGTCGACAAGATTGCAACAAAGTGTAAAGATTCATTTTGTAAAAAATAATCTCATGTATCTAGACTGGTTAAAAACATCCAACCCTTGCAGCCACATGTTTGTGACAACCTTCAACAAGCTGAGCAACGTAACTTCTCCAACAAGGCAAGCAACTCATCAAGATGCAGATTCAACAAATGCTTTTCCCTCTCCCTCAGGCACTCAACACAATGGAGACCATTTCTTCCTAAGGAGGGAGCATTGATACAGGTGGATATCGGTGGCCACCCACCTTTTCCAACTTGCTCAAAACAATTTTCTAGCAATTTTGGTAATTTACTATTTTTAGCAGTTTTTAACTTCCAGGGCCATTTTGAGGCCCTAAATGATGTTTCTTGGGATTTTTTTTTTTCAATATGTAAATTCCTTCGATATTTCACCTAAAATGAATCTCCACGAAGAAACCTTTCCAATGGGCTATCATGCGCCTAAAATGGAGATCGTATGCAAAAGTTACGACCACGGGAATTTGATGTACTAACTTACCCAAACAAGGCCCACATGACTTTTGGCACTTCATCTCCTAGGGTTAGGTTTTTGGATGTCTAGAGTTTTTGGCATTCCTGTCTATTGTGAAAAGGCCTTCAGATCTTGACTGTAATCATCTTCTTGTGAATGCGAGTAGCCGTCACATCTCTTCTCAGAGATAAGCTGGCACCATTCTAGCGAGTCTTTCACTCTGTATTTTATAGTCTCTGTACATTTATTTCATTAATAGAAATCCTGTATTACTATATCTATGTGTTTATGGTTGCATATTTGATACATTTATGTTATATTATTGGATATCCACGATATCTCTGTGCATTTCTTTACTATATCTTCGCTCTCGTTTCATGTTGAAAATAATCTGGATCAACCAGGGACCAAGTTCAACAAAAGTTTCTTCATCTAATATAGGAACTCAACGCAATGGGGACCATTGATTCTTAAGGGGGGAGGAATGATATAGGTGGATATTGGTGGTCACCCTCCTATTCCACTTGGACCCCAACCATTGTTTCTTTCAATTTTCTTAATTATAGCACAATTTACTATTTTAGGCAGTTTTTCGAGTCCTGAACTTCCAGAGTTGTTTTGAGATCCTAAACCACGTTTTTTGGGCATCAAACTCTAGTGGGAATCCAACAACCACTCTGGAGGCACAACCCCTTTTAAGGTACAAGTAAACTTTGACATTCCCATATTTGATGGCCAAATAGATGCAAACGTCGTAGATATATGGTTGAATCTATTAGAAGGATATTTCTTGGTTAATGACTTTTTCGACCTGGAGAAGATTATTTTTTCATTGCTCAAAGCCGCCCCCCATGTCAAGGACTGGTGGGAAACCTACTATGAGAAAAAGGACGATGAAGAATGCTCTATGTTCTCAGTCATACCCAATTGGAATTATTTCTGAGATGCCATCAAGGAACAATACTATCCCTTGGGGAGCTACGAGGACAAGTACATAAAATGGACTACGCTCCGGCAACAAAGGGATCAAGATGTGCATGAGTTGACAAATCTGTTCCATACCCTGCACACAAAGTTGGGTATCAAAGAGTAAGAGAAACATTTGGTGCTGAAGTATCACAGTTGTCTACACAGATACATTCATGAGGAAATGGAGTTCCTTGACATCTCCTCGCTTGGTACGACATACCGATATGCTACCAAGATTGAGTAGAAATTCAAACAAAAGAAGTGAGACTTTGGATTTGTGAATTAAAAGCAAGCGAAAGGTGCCCCAAAACCATAGAACAAAGGAAAAATCCAAGGCATGGAGGCTCAAGGAAACTTGCCAAATCCACAAGAAAAGAACAACACCGTGAAGGCGAAGAAGGATATGGGTAAATGGTGTGAGTTACATAAGAGCTCCAGTCATAACACAAGTGAGTGTCGGGCCAAATAGTCACTGGTGGCCAAGATGAGGGCTTCTGAATCAGATGCATGCTCCGACACTGAATTAGAAACTGAGAAGGGGAATGCCAGAGGGAAGCATATTATCGATGAAGAGCCCAACGCCACCTTTTCCACCATGAATATCCAAAAGGAAGAACCGAAAGATCCAAAGGAGGAGGGGTGTCTCTTCCACTCCCAGATGTGGGTAAAGGGTTCATCACTACAGTTCATTGTCGACAGTGGGATTCCAAAAGAACCCCATTTCAGTAGAGTTCATGAAGCGGTTGGGCATGCTGATCAAAAAACACCTGCAATTGTACACCATCGGGTGGCTTCACCAAGGACAGGATATCCATGCTAGCCAATAGTGCCTCCTTCCCTACAACATCAAGCGCTTCATTGATGAGGTATTATGTGACATTTCTCGTATTGATGTTTGTGATGTATTATTAGGCCAACCATACTTGTGGAAGCGACATGCTATGTATGAGTCTCGACCTCATGTTTTTATTTTTACCTTGGTAAATAAGTTTTACATGATACGAGAGGTACCACCGCCTGACGCTATCTCTTTGGTTACTTCAAAACAATACAGAAAGCTCATTTCCAAAACTGAGAAATTTGTTTTCTTGATGATCTGCCCTGAGGGAAAGAAGAAGAATATGGCCATGATACCTAGACATGGCTCCTCCACACAGAAAAAACAAATGGACAAGGTCATGGAGGAGTAACCGAACATCTTCACCTCACCCGCAGTGGTGCCTCTTCACTGTTAGGTCAAGTACTCCATCGATATGACCCCAGGTGCGTTGCTGCCCAATGTACCAATCTATCGATGCTCTATTCTGGAGAATGATGAAATCAAGAGGCATATTTAGGAGCTACTGCAGAAAGGTTTGATACGGCCAAGTTCATCGCCCTGTGGGAGCTTGATCATGTTGGTGCAGAAGAAGGATGGGACTTGGAGGCTCTACATTGACTATCGTGAGATGAACAAGATCACTGTCTTGAATAAGTACTTGATCCCATAGATTAATGACCTTCTGGACCAACTCAAAGGGGAGAAACATTTCAGCAAGATCAACTTGAAGTCCAGGTATCACCAGGTACCAATCGATCTGTCTGATGTGTGGAAGACTACCTTCAAAGCCAAGGAGGGCCTTTTTGAATGGCTAGTCATTTCTTTCGAGTTGAAGAATGCTCCCTCAACCTTAATGAGACTGATGGATGACATCTTGCAGCCATTCACCAACTCATTTGTAGTAGTGTACTTGGATGACATCCTGATCTTCAACCAAACTTGGGAAGAGCACCTCCACCACATTCGACAGGTCCTCCAAACACTACGGAAACACAAGTTGTGTGCGAATTTGGAGAAGTGAACTTTTGGCATGACCTAGGTTCAGTATATGGGATACATTATTGATGAGAGTGGGGTGCATGTGGATCCAACCAAGATCCAAGTCATCTGGGATTGGCCAGCCCTGACCACTCTAATAGAGCTTCAAAACTTTCTGGGTCTTGCTAATTTCTACCCCAAGTTCATACTAGGATTCTCTAATATCACTTATCTCTTGAGTCAAGTCACCAAGGGAGGAGAGAAAGGAAAATTATTTTGGTCAGAATCTCAACATAAGGCATTCATAGAATTGAAACACTGCCTCTGCTATGCCCCAGAGCTCACATTACCAGACTTGTAACAACCATTTGAGATCGAGACAGATGCCTCTGACTATGCTATTGGGGCAGTTTTTACTCAACAAGGGAATCAAGTGGCATATCATAGTGCGACATTGTATGAAAAAGTTTGAAAGTATCCCACTTATGAAAAATAAATGTATTCCATTATGCAGGCTTGCCGACAATGGAAGCATTACATTTTGGGGAAGGAAATGATCATCCACACAGACCACCGACTCCTATAGTTCATACAGACATAAGGGAAGTTGTAGAATGATCACCATCAGAAGTGGTCCACATATATGCAATAGTTTTATTTGAACATCAAGTAAAATAAGGGTAGCACCAATAATGTTGCAGACTTCCTCATCGGACCGCCAATCGTGGCGATAACCACCGTGCTCAACTCTTGCGGGCACGAAACTTTTGATCAGCCGCTTCTCTACAAGAGCGATCTAGATTTCAGCCACACATACAAGATGCTCTTGGAGGGTAACCGGGTTCCAAATTTTTACCTCCAGTATGCACTACTATGTCACCTGGGACACCTTTGTGTTCCTTCAACTGAGTGTGCCAAGATGATTTGGGAAGTGCACTATAGTCGGGTCGTTGGGCATTTCGGGGTCGAGAAAATAGTGGCAGTACTGCAAAAGTATTTCTATTGGCCAAATCTTTGACAGGATGTCGGGAAGTACATCAGATCCTCCATTTCCTGCGCCATTCCTAAATCGACCATCAAGAATCAAGGCCTCTATACTCCGCTACCTACCCCTAGTCCACCTTGGGAATCCATCTCCATGGATTACATGTCAGGCCTTCTTTCTACTAAGCATGGAAAAAAATGTGTTTTCGTGGTCATCGACAGATTCTCAAGGATGACCATTATGGCGATGTGCAAGAAGAATATCACAGCAGAAGCCACTGCTAAACTCTTCTTTGAACGAGTGTGGGTACACTTTGGGATCCCACAGTATTTCATCTCAGATCAGGACAAAATTGTCCTCAGTGCATTTTGGTCCAACCTCTGGTCAATGCTAGACACCAAGCTCACCAAGTCCACAACTTTCCATCCCCAAACTGATGGACATACAGAGGTCGTTAACAGGATGATCGTACACATTTTTACCATGTGAAAATCAAAGCATCCACTCACATGGCATGAGAGCCTCCCCTATGTACACCATAGCTATAACTGAGCCCTCCACAGCTCAACTGGCCACAACCCCTTTCAGGTGGGCTTTGGATTCTAGCCACTATGTCCCATAGACATAGCCATACCATTTGCAACTACTCAGGCTGATTCAACTCATGTCCAGTCTGAGGTTGCTAAGGTGAATAACTTCATTGACTGTATCCAACACATTCTCCAATAGGTCCATGACATATTGGATAGAGCTAATGCTAAGTACAATCTGCGACATGATCAACATTAGGTGCAACACAACTTCTAGGTGGGTGACAAAGTGTGGCTACATTTGCAGAAGGAGCACCTCTCTAGACCCCACCGCAAGCTTCGTCCACTTTGATATGGGCCATACACCATCACCAAGGTTGTAGGGGAAAATTCCTTCGAGATCAATATCTCACCATTCCTTGGTATGCACCCAGTGTTCAATGTCGACCACCTTCAGCCTTACTTTCCACCTCTATTGGACACATCCGACATGGCAGGACAACTCACACCAGCAGAGTTAAACCTAGACTTCATGGAAGAAGCCACAACTCATCGAATTATGGAAACCCAGATCAAGAACACCCACCAACAGAGGATACTGTTATATCGAGTTGTCAAAGTAGGACAACTCCTTCACCAGGGAATGTAGCTCACCAGGGACCAAGTTCAACAGAAGTTTGCTCATATCTGGAGGAAATCAACGCAATGGGGACCATTTTTCCCTAAGGGGAGAGGAATGATGTTGGTGGATATTGGTGGCCACCCACCTATTCCACTTGGACCCCCACCATTGTTTCTTTCATTTTTTCAGTTTCCTTAATTGTAGCACAATTTACTATTTTTGGTAGGTTTTCGGGTCTTGAACTTCCAGAGTTGTTTTGAGGCCATAAACGACGTTTTTTGGGCATCAATATCCAGTGAATATTAGTCTACTCCACACCATGATATTCTATATCATTTGTTGTATTCCTCGGATAGATATTTCTAACGATGTATCATATGCGTCAAATGGAGATAGTATGCCAAAGCTACGACCCCAGGAAGTTGATGTACCAATTTACCCCGACGGGGCCCATATTATGGAGTTTCATCTACTAGGGTTAGGATTTTGGATGTTTAGGGTTTCCATTGTTTCTCAATAATATATAGGCTTTTGAGCCTCATTGTAACACATAGGTCAGAGGCCTATAGCTGCCACATCTCTTCTCAGAGATAAGCTACCAACTCCTTAGCTAGTTTAATTCTATTTTGTATGTAAACAAATTTCAGTTCTTTGATATTAATGAATTGAAGTGTTATTTCCACTGCATCTTTGTATTCATGGTTATTTTTTTATTATTTTGTGTTCCTGCATAAATTTAGATCAGTGGTATTAGAGTGGTCTTCTCTTTCTCGATCCTTCTTTGCATGTCCCCAATGAGGTCGGGGCATAAGGAGTTAGGGCTCGATCTGGTTGAACCTTTGCAATATTAGCCTCGCAAACCCCGACGGTCACCCATGGGGGATGAAAAGAAAGATGAGGGAGTAGGAGATCCTATCAAAATATTGCTCGAGGAGGCCCTTGAGAAACAAATTAACGCGATGATGGATAACTTCACCCAGATCCTTCAACGATTTCCCACTAGCGTGACATCTGCATCGAGCAACCACTCTGGAGGCACAACCCCTATTAATTTACAAGTAACCTTTTAAATTCCCATATTTGATGGCCAAATAGATGCAGACATCATAGATATATGGTTGAATCTATTAGAAGGATATTTCTCAGTTCATGACTTTTCTGACCGGGAGAATATTATTTTTTCACTGCTCAAAGCCTCCCCCCATGTCAAGGACTGGTGGGAAAACTATTGTGAGAAAAAGGACGAGGAGGAACCCTATTTGTTCTTAGTCATACCCACTTGGAATTATTTCCGAGATTCCATCAAGGAACAATATTATCCCGTGGGGAGCTATGAGGACAAGTACATACAATGGACTACGCTGCGGCAACAAAGGGATCAATATGTGCATGGGATGATGAATCTGTTCCATACCCTGTGCACAAAGTTGGGTATCAAAGATTCACAGAAATATTTGGTGCTAAATTACCATAGTCGTCTACATAGATACATTCAGGAGGAAATGGAGTTCCTCGACATCTCCTCGCTTGTTACGACATACAGATATGTTTCCAAGATTGAGCAGAAATTTAAATAGAAGAAGCGAGAATTTGGATCTACAAATCAAAAGTAAGAAAAAGGTGACCCCAAACTGCAGAAAAAAGGAAAAATCCAAGGCATGCTGGCTCAAGACAACCTGACAACAACACCGTGAAGCCGAGGAAGGACACAGGAAAGTGGTGTGAGTTCCATAAGAGCTCCACTCATAACACAAGTGAGTGTCGAGATAAACAGTCACTCGTGGCTGAGATGAGGAATTATGAATAAGATGCATTCTATGACATTGAATTAGAACCTGAGAAGGGGAATGACAAAGGGAGGAATATTATCGATGCAGAGCCCACCGCCACCATTTCCACCACGAATATCCAAAAGGAAGAACTGAAAGATCCAGAGGAGGAGGACCGTCTCCTCCATTCCCAGATGTGGGTAAAGGGTTCCTCGCTATAGTTCATTGTTGACAGTGGGAGCCAAAATAACCTCATTTTAGTAGAGTTCATGAAGCAGTTGGGCTTTCTGACCACAACAACCCACAACCGTACACCATCAGGTGGCTTCACCAAGGACGTGATCTTTGCGTCAGCCAACAGTGTCACCTTCCCTAAAACATTAAGCCCTTCACGAATGAGGTATTATGTGACATTGATCCTCTTCATGTTTATGATGTTTTATTATGCCAACCATACTTGTGGAAGTGACATGCTGTGTATGAGTCCTGACCTCACGATGTTATTGTTACCTTGGGAAATAAGTTGTACAGGATAACAGAGGTACCACCGCCTGCCACTATATCTTTGCTTACTGCAAAAAAATGTAGTAAGATCATTTCCAAAACTAAGAAATTTGTTTTCCTGATGATCCGCCCTTAATGCAATAAGAATATTGTGGCCACGACCTCCAGATAGGGCTCCTCCACATGAAAAACAACAAATGGAGAAGGTCGTGGAGGAGTACCAGGACATCTTCACCTCACTCGCAGAGGTGCCTCTGCACTGTTAGGTCAAGCACCCGATTGATCTAACCCCAGGTGTGTCGCTTCCTAATGGACCGATCTATCAATGCTATGTTTTGGGGAATGAGGAAATCAAGAGGTAGATTCAAAATCTACCACAGAAAGGTCACATCCGACCAATTTCATCTTCTTGTGGGAGCCCGATCGTGTTGGTGCAAAAGAATGATGGGACTTGGAGACTATGTATTGACTATCAAGCATTGAACAAGATCACTGACTCGAATAGGTACTCGATCCCACAAATTGATGACCTTATGGACCAAATCAAAGGGGAGAAATATTTCAGCAAGATCGACTTGAAGTCCGGGTATCACCAGGTACCAATCGAACCGTCCGATGTGTGGAAGACTGCCTTCAAAGCCAAGGAGGGCCTTTTGGAATGGATGGTCATGCCTTTTGGGTTGATGAATGCTCCCGCAACCTTCATGAGGCTGATGGAAGACATTTTGCAGCCATTCACCAACTCATTTGTAGTAGTGTACTTGGATGACATCCTGATCTTCATCTAGACTTGGGAATAACACCTCCACCACATCCAACTGGTCCTCAAAAAACTGTGGAAACACAAGTTATGTGCCAATTTGGAGAAGTGCACTTTTGGCATGACCCAAGTGTTGAAATATAACAAGGGATGTCCTCATTCATGTTTTTGTGTTTTATCATGGGGAGGACATAAAGTCATATTTTCTAGACATGTTTTATTTGTAAAGTGACTTTTTAAATAAAGCACTTTTATAAAGTGAATGTACTTTATAACTTAAAGTGATTTTAAGTTGTGGGACCCAAAATGTATTTAATGAGCATTTATTACTTATTTTGTAATTAATGAGGAGCATTAAATATGAGCCCTCCGATTAGACTTATGATAGCCATTAGATTGAGTTGGTTATGTAAGTTAGGGTTTCTTGGGAAAAGAGAAAAGTACATATACATTCTTAGGGATGTGAGAAGAACACACCAGAGAAGACAAGAGGAGTTGAGAGATTGCTTGAGAGAGGAAAGTGAGCATCAAGAAGGGCGTGATTTCCAAGAGAGCTAGGGTGCAAATCCCAAGGAGGCATTTTCTGTTTTTGATTTGCAGCAGTGTTATTTGTTGGGACAAGCCATACTGTATGGATCCATACAGGCCGTACAACAACATTCTTGAGGCATGAAAATCGAGGGAAGATTGGGCAAGGTTTTCGAGGCAAACCTTGAAGAATTTTCTGAAGGAGGACAGCCATACAGGAGAGAAGGTACAACAACCTGTTGTGTCATGAATTTCAAGGTGCCAACTTTCAGCAAATCCGTACAGCTGTACGGACTGTGGCATGATTTTCAAGACAAATTTGTGTGGGATAGTTTTGTGCTGTAAGAGGTATTTCTCTTGGCTGAAAAGTGTTATTGATGTTGTTCTGAACTTTCCTGAAGAAAAATAATAATATCTCTCTTTCTCGTTGGGTTTTCCTACATTGGGGTTTTCCCTGGCAGTTGCCTAAATTTCTATGAGTTATGGGTTGATGTCCATTGTGTATTTTCGCTGCATGTTTTGCTTAACAATGTGTATTTCTACTTATAGAAATTTTTGAATGTGGGTATGCATTTCTGAAATTTAAGAAGACAATTATCTCTAGGTTGCTAAGTGTTCGACAAAATGTATGAATGGAATATTTCTGATTTTGTCATTAAAAATCAACATGGTATCAGAGCTTTGTCTCTGACAGTGGGAAATGTGATATTTGGGAAAAAGGGTGTGATTGTTTTCCTTGAGTTGTGACAGGGAATATGGCTACACGCATTAGATATGAGGATCGGTTGGATGTCATTTCCAACTACTTGCAGTGGAAGGTTCCTTTGTCAGCCGTTCTCAAGGAGAACAAGATCTATAACTATGTCAACTTTGTTGTAGCAACTCCTGCAACAGATCCTGTTGCTTTGGACTTGCATGAGGTCAAGGAAGCCAGAGCTCAGAGGATTATTCTGGATGGGGTGAAGGATCACCTTATCCCACACTTGGCTAAGAAAAATACTGTGAAGGAGATGTGGGAAGCACTTAAGAACTTGTTCGAGGTGAAGAAGAAGAACTTAAAGATGGCCTTGAAGGCTAAGTTGCATGATACCAAGATGGGTAAGGGGGAGAGTGTCTCTTCTTATCTTACCTGGGTGGCCCAAGTTAAAGATGAGTTGGAAGCTGTTTGAGAGGTCACTTTGGATTCTGATTTGGTGAGGATAGCCTTAAATGGCTTCACCAAATATTGGGAAGTCTTCGTGAAGTGCGTGGGGGTCATGAGCATCTACTAGATTGGAGCAGACAGTGGGATGATTTCACTCAGGAGGAGATCTGAGAAAGATCTCAGAGCAGTGATCAGAAGATAGACAGAGCTGATGAGAATGTTTCTCTTGTGGCAAAGAGCAAGAAGAAAGGAAGTTCTGCAAGGGACTTCAGTAAAGTCAGATGTTTTTGTTGTAACCAGTTGGGGCACCTTTCCTCTTAATGTCCTGAGAGGAATAAGAAGAAGAAGGAGTCAGAGGGGCTTGAGACAGTTGCTATAGTAGCCATAGAGGACTTTGCTTCAAAGTTCGATACAGAATTTTATTTGGTTACGGTAGTTTCTAGTGTTCACAGCGGAGGATTTAGAGGTGATGTTAGATGGGTTGTGGGTAGCGGAGCCTCTAACCACATGACAGGAATCTGGTGAGTATTCCCATACTTCATAGAGATTGGTCCTAGCCGATAGGTGGTAAATGAAGGTGGTATGGCAAGAGCTATACATGGAGTTGGGAATGTTAGATTCCAACTCGAGTTTGGGGGACTCTTGGAGATTGATGGAGTTATCTTTGTTCTAGGGTTGAGTGTTAACTTGCTCTCAGTCTCGACCTTGGAGGATGTAGGATATTGCATATTGTTCAAGAGAGAACATGTCTTTATCTACAGAGAGGGAGTGGATCCGGTAGAGCTGCAACTGATCAATAACTGGGTGGATAGGTTGTATATGTTGAGAGGACAACCTATGATGTGTGATTCAACATCAAATGAGGAGCATGAGGAGGCTCTTGAGATTGTGGTGGCACCAAGGTATTAGTCTTGCATTCTGAGAGAATACAGCGAGTCTCTTTTGAGCACTGGCAGAAGGCTCAGCCATGTTGATCGAACCGATGCTCAAGATGAAGTGAGCTCAGGGTTCTGGGAGGTTGCTAGGAGAAGATCTTCTAGTTTGAGTTATGTGCAAGTGTTGCGGATGGCTCCAAGTTCAGAGGGAGATTCTATAGGGCACAGTGTGATGGGACCAGATGATGGAGATGGCAGTGAGTACATCCCTCATTAAGAGAGAGTGTTGAAATATAACAAGGGATGTCCTCATTCATGTTTTTGCGTTTTATCATGGGGAGGACATAAAGTCATATTTCCTAGACATGTTTTATTTGTAAAGTGACTTTTTAAATAAAGTGCTTTTATAAAGTGAATGTACTTTATAACTTAAAGTGATTTTAAGTTGTGGGACCCAAAAAGTATTTAATGAGCATTTATTACTTATTCTGTAATTAATGAGGAGCATTAAATATGATCCCTTAGATTAGACTTATGATAGCCATTAGATTGAGTTGGTTATGTAAGTTAGGGTTTCTTGGGAAAAGAGAAAAGTACATATACATGCTTAGGGATGTGAGAAGAACACACTGGAGAAGACAAGAGGAGTTGAGAGATTGATTGAGAGAGGAAAGTGAGCATCAAGAAGGGTGCGATTTCCAAGAGAGCTAGGGCGAAAATCCCAAGGAGGCATTTTCTGTTTTTGATTTGCAGCAATGTTATTTGCTGGGATAGGCAATACTATACGGATCTGTACAGGCCGTACAATAGAATTCTTGAGGCAAAAAAACCGAGGAAAGCTTGGGCATGGTTTTCGAGGCAATCCTTGAAATTTTTTCTAAAAGAGGACGACTGTACAGAAGAGAAGGTACAAAAACCTATTGTGGCATGAATTTCAAGGTGCCAACTTTCAGCAAATCTGTATAGTTGTACGAACTGTGGCACGATTTTCAAGACAGGTTTGTGTGGGACAGTTTTGTGTTGTAAGAGGTATTTCTCTTGGCTGAAAAGTGTTATTTATGATGTTCTGAAATTTCCCAAAGAAAAATAATAATATCTTTCTCTCTCGTTGGGTTCCCCACATTGGGGTTTTCCTTGGTAATTGCCTAAATTTCTGTGAGTTATGGGTTGTTGTCCATTGTGTATTTCCACTGCATATTTTGCTTAATAATATGTATTTTTGCTTATAGAAATTTCTGAATGCGGGTATGCATTTATGAAATTTAAGAAGACAGTTATCTCTAGGCTGCTAAGTGTTTGACAAAATGTATGAATGAAATATTTCTGATTTTGTCATTAAAAATCAACACCAGGTTCAGTATCTGGGATACATTATTGATGAGCATGGGGTGCATGTGGATCCAACCAAGATCCAAGTCATCCGGGAATGGCCAGCCCCGACCAATCTAACAAATCTTCACAACTTTCTGGGTCTTGCTAATTTCTACCCTAGGATCATGTTGGGATTCTCTCATATCACTTTTCCCTTGAGTCAAGTCACTAAGGGAGGAGCGAAAGAAAAATTGTTTTGGTTGGAATATCAACATAAAGTGTTAGTAGAATTGAAACATCGCCTCTATTGTGCCCCAGTGCTCACATTACCATAATTGGAACAACCATTTGAGATCAAGACATATGCCTCTGACTATGCTATTGGGGAAGTTCTTACTCAACAGGGTCATCCAGTGGCATATCACAGTGAGACACTATCCAACATAGTTCGAAAGTATCCCACTTATGACAAAGAAATGTATTCCACTGTGAAGGCTTGTTGATAATGGAAGCATTGCATTTTGGGGAAGGAAACGATCATCCACACAGACCACTGACCTCTACAGTTCAAGAAGAAACAAGGGATGTTGAAAATTGATCGCCATCATAAGTGGTCCACATATCTGCCATAGTTTCATTTGAATATCAAGTACAAGAAGGGAAACACCAATAATGTTGCATACTGCCTCAGTTGACCACTAATCGTGGCGATAACCACCATGCTCAACTCTTGTGGGCACGAGACTTCTGATTGGATGCTTCTCTATAAGAGAAATCTAGATTTCAGCCACACATACAAGACGCTCTTGGAGGGTAACTGAGTTCCAAATTTTCACCTCCAGGATGCACTACTATGTCACTTGAGACACCTTTGTATTCCTTCAAGTAAGTGTGCCAAGATGATTTGGGAAGCGCACTAAAGTTGAGTCACTGGGAATTTTGGGGTTGAGAAAATAGTGGCAGTACTGCAGAAGTATTTCTATTGTCCAAACCTTCAATAGGATGTTAGGAAGTACATCAGATCCTGCACTGCCTGCACCATTCCCAAACCAACCATGAAGAAGCAAGGCCTCTATACTCCGCTGCCTACCCCTATTCAACCTTGGGAATCCATCTCCATGGATTACATGTCGGGCCTTCCTTCTACTAAGCATGGAACCAACTATGTTTTCGTGGTCATCGACACATTCTCGAAGATGGCCATTATGGAGGCCTGGAAGAAGAATATCATAGAAGAAGCCACTGCTAAAATATTCTTTGAACGAGTGTGGGTACACTTTGGGATCCCATAGTCTATCATCTCAGATTGGGACAAAAATTTCCTCAGTACATTTTGGTCCAACCTCTCGTCAATGCTGGACACCAAGCTCACCAAGTCCACAACTTTCCATCCCCAAACCGATGGCTAAACATAGGTTGTCAACATGATGATCGTACACATTTTGCGCATGTACAATTCAAATCATCCACTCACATGGGATGAGATCCTCCCCTATGTACAACATAACTATAACCAAGACCTCCACAAATCAACTGATCACAATCCGTTTCAGGTGGGCCTAGGATTCCAGCCACTATGTCCCATTGACATAGCCATACCATTTGTAGATACTCAGGCTGATTCGACTCATGTCCAGTCTGAAGCTACCAAGGCGAACAACTTCATTGAGCGCATTCAACAAATTCTCAAATAGGTTCATGACATATTGGCCAAAGCCAATGCTAAGTACATGCAACAACATGATCAACATCGGGTGCAACACAACTTCCAGGTGGGTGACAAAGTGTGGCGACATTTGCAGAAGGATTGCCTCACTGGAGCCCACCGTAAGCTTCTCCTGGTCCGATATGGTCCATACACCATCACCAAGGCTGTAGGGGACAATGCCTTCGAGCTTAGTATCCCACCATTCCTTGGTCTTCACCTAGTGCTCAATGTGGACCACCTTCAGCCTTGATTTCCACCTCTACTGGGCACATCCGACATGGCATAACAACTCACACCAACAAAGTTAAACCCAGACTGCATGGAACAAGCCACAACTGATCGGATTATGGACACACAAACCATGAACATCCTCCAGTAGAGGATCCAACTATATTGAGTTGTCAAAGTAGGCCAACTCCTTCATCAGGGCAAGTGGCTCACCATGGACCAAGTTGAACAGAAGTTTCCTCATCTCATGGAGGAACTCAACGCAATGGGGACCATTACTTCCTAAGGGGGGAGGAATGTTACAGGTGGATATTGGTGGCCACTCGCCTATTCCACTTGGACCCCCACCATTGTTTCTTTCAATTTTTCAGTTTCCTTAATTGTAGCACAATTTACTATTTTTGGCAGTTTTTCAGGTCTTGAACTTCCAGAGCCATTTTGAGGCCCTAAACGACGTTTTTTGGGCATCAAACCTCGATGAATATTAAGTAGTTCCAAAACACAAAATTCTTTAATAGAAGTTTTAGTCCTCGGATAGATGTTTCTAATGATGTATCATATGCGTCAAACAAAGATAATATGCCAAAGTTACGACCCCAGGAAATTGATGTACCAATTTACCCAGACGGGGCCCATATTATGGCGTTTCATCTCCTAGGGTTAGGATTTTGGATGTTTAGGGTTTGAATTGTTTCCCAATAATATATAGGCATTGGAGCCGCATTGTGACATAGAGTTCAGAGGTCTATAGCCACCACATCTCTTCTCAGAGATAAGCTACCAACACCCTAGCTAGTTTATTTCTATTATGTTTTTAAACAAATTTCAGTTCTTTGGTATTAATGAAATGAAGTGTTATTTCCGCTGCATCTTTGTATTCATGGTTATTTGTGTATTTTTTTGCGTTCCTACATAAATTCGGATCAATATACCAATTCTTGTTACATGTCACGTGAATTGAAGATCCATAATCCACAAACCATGCATCAACATCTTCAGTTTTGTTGGGGTCCTATAATTTTAGGTAACTCGATTCTTCGACTGTTGATTTGGCATTTCCCCCGTGATGAAGACTTCTGGTTCGGTTGACCCCTTTTTTCCCCTCCATCCATTTCGCCTGATTCTTCATCACCCTACTGCATCCTTCATCCACCTCTGCACCCTCACTCCCTTACCCATTTGTCTTGTTGACCACAACTCGCCCGCCACTCGTCCCTGCATGAATAAACAAACTTAGGATAACAAACGAATAATATTAAGGGTTAGTGACATTTTCTAATGCTTGTTAGCCTAATAAAGTTGTTTTAATAGGATAATTTAAAATAAAATAATGATTAGAATAATTATTAATTAATTATTAACTTAGTCTGATTAAGTTAGTTGCTTAGGTTAGTTTCTCATTAATTTCAATTAATTAAAAAACAATATAAAAATACATATATTAAACAAAACTTAAAACAAAAATTATAAAACATATAATAATTAATTAAAAAACAAATTAAATAAAAAACATAAAATACATAAAAAAAAACAAAAATATGTAATAAAACACGTAAACAAAATCAAAATAAAGAATATTAAAAAACAAAAAACAAAAATCGAAAAATTAATACTATCCTAAGTTTCCTACCCACTCCCCCATGCATATTAGACCCCCCCCTCACGTCCCATCAAATCAGGGGTCCGATATGATTTGTTTCATGAAACCACTCTCGGACACTTGTCAAATTCACAATCCAGCGGACCCCCCCCCCTAAAACGACTTAGCAGCTCAGGGGGGGTTGAAATACCACTTGTCCCCAGCAAAAACCGCTTTCGCAACGTTTTTGACCAGTCTTTTTCTGAAGGCGTCTATGGGAAAACGGAGATGAATTTTAAAAAATCGAAAGAGGTTTTTGTTCATCACGGGCCGAAGAAAAAAAAAATCTCCCATTTTTTGCAAAGGTGAGATGAGAAGGGAGAATCAAATCCATCTTCAAGACCCATTTTTCCCATTTTTCCCATTTTTCATTTTTTCTGTTACAGTCCTGATTTTGCGGGAGCTATTTCGACGAGCTGGAGGCGAATTTGGATAAACCAAAATAGTTTTTTGTATGTAACCTTCTCATCTAAAATAAACTCCTTCAGTTATTTCCTAGGTGTCAACATTGAAGAGAAACAAATGTTTGAGTGGACCCCCTTTTTTTTCCAGAAATTCGACCCATCTTTCATGGCGGACAATTCTAGATTTTGGGGATTTGTTGTTATTTTTGGCCGAGGTGGTTGAATCCGACTTCCTAAACTTGAGGGGGGATGTCTCCTATTTATTGATGTGATTTTATTGTAAAATTTTTGTTGGTTCTTGCACCCAGGAAGGCTATTCTCTGTAGTATTTTTCTGATTCACTAGGAATACAAGGGGACTTTTTCACAGGATTCCCGTGTGTTGACGATTGGTGAAGTTTTCTCTCTTCGTTGTATTTGATTCTACTCAGTCCTCATTATGTTTCTCTCTTTCTAATTTTCAAAGGGATATTTAACGCAAAATGTATCTCTGATACTCTGTGCAGTGCTTTTGAAAATCTACATGTTTTCCTCTGATACTACAATAAAGAAATTCTTAAATGATTTTTTGTTGTAGTTGATTATCTCATCTGTTCCTTCTCTACATCATTTTATTTTTAAAGGATCCAACGCCTACATTACCTTTCCCTATGAAAATACCTTATATACTTGTGTTTAATTTCAAACTTAACACATACCCCATAGCCCAATGGTCCTCTTTTGCTGTCTCAACCAGAAAACTCCAAGAATATATCATATTCTGCATAGCTAGCCTAATATCTTATTCCAAACCAAGCTAAATCAGATAGAGAGATCCCTCTTCGAGACTTGGAGGGATATATCCCTGACTCGAAGTGGTTTTGATGTTTCCTCTGTGACTGCCTCCATAGCCTTGGGGAAATTACAGAGTCCTAACAGAATGGGGACCATACTGGGAACCTTTCTCTAGTAGTGCACTTCAAGTTCTAGATCTAATCACTGATGGTTGATAGTGAGAAGACACAAGGAAAGTTGAGATCAGTCACTTGGAAACTCTAATTAGCTCCAGACAGTGTTGACTCAAAGACTCCACTGGAGGAAGAACCTGCAGCATGACCAAGCAGCCTAGAAAGATCAGGTACTCAAGCCCAAATTGAATTCAAGACATCTTTGGTTTTATATGTAACTATGTTCTATCTTATTCTAACCCTGATCAAAAGTACATTTATGAAGATTGCATTGAACACATGCTAAATCATGAGCCTCAAGAGACTAAGCCCCAAATTATAGATCATGTATATACTCATACACTTGCAGAAATCCCAGTGAGAAATGAGCCTTGTGCTTTATCTCCTGCCATTGTTGAAATTCCATTCAGTTGTAATCCCCTTTCTTTACCTCCTATACCTGTGAAGGTCCTAGATAGATACAAGCCTCTGTTTTTTCCTCCTATTCTCCATGACCTCCTTATCAATTATAACAATAATCTGCCTAGCTTTGATGGAGAGAATGCCCTTATCATTGCTGAAAAACACATCCAGAGGTTTGAAGATTTCCTTGACCTTTATGAGGTTGAAGATGACGATGTCTATATCATGATGTTTGCCTTGTCTTTGCAAGGCAAAGTTAAAAATTGGTTTAAAAACCTTCTAGCTGCAAGCATTAGAAATTTTCATCAGTTTATAAATTTTTTCCTAGATCGATGGGTGATCATGAGAAATGTTTTTTCTTATCCAAGAAGAGTATGACCATTTGAAAAGAAAGCCAGGGGAAACAGTACAATAGTTTTCAGCAAGGTTCAATAATGTATATCATGCAATTCCTGTTGATATAAGGCCACCCCCAGTATAATCTCACTTGCATTTCCCAGATGCCTTCGATCCTAAGATGGAATTCCAATTAAGAGAAAGGAACACTACAACACTTGAAGAAATGAAAAAGGTTGCAGTTGATGTGAAGTCCAACTTGCTGATCAAAAGGTCAAAAGTAAAGAACAAAGAAAGGGAGTAGCTCAAATTTTCAGAAGTTAAATTGGACATTCTGGCCAACACCATGAAAGAGATGATGCAGAACATTAGCATAAGAGAAAAACTTGATGTTCAAAGACATCATGTGCCATTGATTTCAGAGAAAGAAAAAGTCATTGTTCCCAAACACTTTGCAGCTCACCCTTGGTACCATGTTTTGGATAATAATTCTTTCATGTATTCAATTCATGACGTAGTCAAAGATGAATCTCCATCTCAACTTGCAGAGGAACAACTAGCTGATATGATGTGCATGTTTGATGACATTCCTTACTTGGATAATCTACCCAAGTGTGATTAGTATGATGATGAGCATGAGGTTGAAATAGATGTGGACTGTTCAAAGAAATCAACAACATGTTGTTGGCAGGAAGAAGATCAGTTACAGCTTAGATATGACAATCAATATGCACATGGAAATTATGACAACAATGATCAAAGTGCAGAAAATCTCAGAGTAAGTGGAAACACTCTTCCCTTATGTTTCTCATCTTTTCAATTTCTGGAAAGAAACTCTAGGCAAGTTGTAAATAGCGAAAACAAATTGTTTTCTGATGAGTCAGTAGAGGATGTCATTGATGACATGGAATCTGTTTTAGACCCAAAATCACAGTCACTAATTTCCCTTGATTTTCAAAGTCCAAATGTAATTCCAGAACTCGAAACAAGATTTGAATCAGTGGAATGTAATTCTATACCATTAGATTATAATTCATTTCAAATTTTGAAGGAGACTCTTGAACAAGTGTTGAAGGATAAACACATAAAAAGTCAGGAAATTTCATTTGAATCGACGCAAAAGTCTTATCAGTCTTTTCAGGATCCAATAGCTAATCGGTTGGATGACCTGTGTGGTCAAAATCATTCTTCATTCACCAGTCATGAGATGAAAAGTTGTTATGATCTTGACATCGTGAAGCAATCAACTTCACAATCTAGTTCAACAAAAGTCTTACTGCTAAACCTATCCGAAAATTTGTAGCCATATCAACAATTGCATGAGGATGCAAATAGCATAGATACAATGCCAAATCATGTTGCTGACTTGGCTAAATTTAAAAATCAAGAAACAGGTCATTTCTACCTTGATCCTATAGTCACCTATATGGAGAAATTTTTCACTGTAGAGCCCCAATCTATCTCTGGCATTACTTTTGTTCTTCAGGATTGTTGAGGTCTCTGTTGTAAAGATCAATCATGTTTTCAGTAGTGGCCATTATACTTTGAAGTTTTGAATCTATGGACAAAAGTTCAAGTTGTCATTTTCACTGTGCTAACAAGCAGTCAAGAAGTCCACTAGTCTTAGCAACTACTTGATTGGCTTCATTGGCATTTTATATTATTTGATTTAGCATGATTTTCAGTAGTATAGGGTAGGTAGGAGCATGTGAATAAGCTCAACATTCCAAGCATCTCTTTTTCAGCAGTGTTCATTTTGATTTGGTTTCAGTTGAAAGATCAAAACGAGTACTAGCTGTAGAATAATTTTGGGATCAACCCAATGAATAAAGCACATGTCTGCATGTTCAAAGTTCAGTGGTTCTTGACACCTCTTGAAAGAAATGCCATTCCCAGGTGGAGCCTATGTTAGGGTCCTATAATTATAGGTAACTGGCTTCTTCGACTGCTGATTTGGCATTGCCCCAGTGATGAAGACTTCTGGCTTAGTTGACCCCTTTTTCCCCTCCATCTGTTTCGTCCAATCCTTCATCACCCTAATGTGTCCTTCATCCACCTCTGCACCCTCACTCCCTTGCCCATTTGTCCTGTTGACCACAACTCGCCCGCCACTCATGCTTGCATGAATAAACAAACTTAGGATAATAAATGAATAATATTAAGGGTTAGTGGAATTTTCTAATGCTTGTTAGCCTAATAATTTTTTTTTAATAAGATAATTTAAAATAAAATAATGATTAGATTAATTAATAATTAATTATTAATTATTAACTTAGTCTGATTAAGTTAGTTTCTTAGGTTAGTAATTAGGTTAGTGTCTGATTAATTTCAATTAATTAAAAAAAAAATAAAAAAACAATATAAAAATACATATATTAAACAAAACTTAAAACAAAAATTATAAAACATATAATAAGAAATTAAAAAACAATATAAAAATACATATATTAAGCAAAACTTAAAACACAAATTATAAAACATATAATAATTAATTAAAAAACAAATAAAATAAAATACATATAATAAAACATAAAATACATAAAACAAAACAAAAACATGTAATAGCACAAGTAAACAAAATCAAAATAAAGAATATTAAAAAAGAGAAAACAAAAATCGAAAAATTAATACTATCCTAAGTTTCCTACCCACTCTCTGATATGAGTTGTTTCATGAAACCACTCACGGACACTTTTCA